>NW_023607186.1:0-37447 GCF_013339725.1 Rhipicephalus microplus
AATTATCATGTTTGCACCAGTCACATACCTTCGTCATCCATTCGCGTCCCGTAATACCATATTTGGTATATGTAAAGCTTGCGAAACGACCGCAAGTGCACCATGCATGGCCTGTAGTCCAGGTTTATATGATATGCGTGTCATGATTTTCACGAATGGACCTGTCGCTATGTTAGTCATGCAGTCATGCCATACCATACCACCTTTAGACTATGTCAAGTGAACAAAACCACTTCAAGAGCAGCTAGACAATGAAATGTATATTATGACAGTGATGACATACATATCATGAATTTCGTGTTAAGACTAGTCAATTATGCTCGTCATACTGTCGCTATATTAGTCATGTAGTCATGTCGTACCATACCACTTTTAGAAGATGTCAAGTGAACAAAACCACTTCAAGAGCAGCTAGACAATGAAATGTATATTATGACAGTCATGACATACATATCATGAATTTCGTGTTATGACTAGTCAATTATGCTCGTCATACAGTCATGTTATGCCATACCGATTTCCGGTACAGATACTATTATCAAAACGGCCAGGAGAGGTAAAAGTAGTGGATGGATGGATGGATGGATGGATGGATGGATTGATGGATGGATAGATAGATAGATAGATAGATAGATATGGTAACAGTAGCCATAGTTCACTAAAAAATTATGCGATTTTAAATTACTCTGCGTTTCAGGAAGAACATTGCTATATTTAATATTGGAATCTTTACGACATCATAACGCAACGCATAATGATGAATTTTGCTGGACTAATGCATGCATGTGAACTAAAGCACCGCTTAAACACAGGCATGCTTTTATAGAGGTGTACTTCCTAAAATAAATATTTCTGCCCTGATATGAAGTAATCAATTTCCCGATGGATCCGGTAACGTGCGCACACTCGGCTATAGTTTTACTGGTAATAAAAGTGTCCCCTTACTTCTTTACACATGGTGTCAGACGTTCCTATCTGGATGTCCTCGATGCACTTAATCAAAGATACTGATGCCCGCTTCTGCCAGTGCGCAACTTATACAACCCTGCCCGACAGTCATCGTCTCTGTCTTTAGGGACCATTCACTGAACATAAAAACTCTGAAGAAGAAGGTCTTGCATTACGTCATCCGAGCATATATTCTACTGTGCGTGAAACGCATTTCGCAACCTCCGTTCATGGTAGTGTGAGTGCAGTCGTGAATGTGTGCAGCAAGTATGGTGAACATAGAGAGCTGCAATATAGGGGCGAAAAGTTCTGCCACACTACAAACTGCGAATGTCTCTGTGCGCTATCTTACAGGGTCGTATATCGCTGCGTATAGCCAATGAAATTGGGGTTCCGCTTCGAAAATTTGTTCCTCGTAGAATATTCGAGGCTGTGCGCCTATATACATCGGTGTTTTACGAACAGCTATACGTAATTGGTAGTCTCTCTCCTACTGTATTGGCTAAGCGCAGCTAGGCACTCCGGGGCGTGACTGAAAAAAAAAGACCCGGCGAAGTAAGGGCCACAAGTGAGCATTGAATATTGCTTTCTCGTTTTATGTACAACGACGTAGACTGAGCAAATATTTAACCCTGTGTAGCTCCACAAAGAAACATAACGGTGTGTGTGTCTAGACAAATCTGCGTATACGGGGAAACGAGAGCATTGATTCTATGCACAAGGTGATCAACCGAAATGAGGTCTGGTTTTCGTTTTGTCGCCCTATATTTGCGTCATCTCTCGTGTGATTAATAATTCTGAATTCTGTAATTGTTTGTTTCCGCAAATATTTTGTGAATCTTCGTGCATACTTATAACGCTATGTATAGGAGGCAAGCTGGTTCTATAGTCTTTTAAGCTGTGTACATGCGAGCAGCGGCCCTCTAGTTTTGTACACGAGCACACACAAAAGCACTTTCCCAACCGCGCACACATAAACGCAAAAACACGCCCGCTATTTCGTCTATCTATAGAACGGTTTCTATGCATCGTAATGAAGTTGGACTGACGTTATGGTGGTCTAGGGAAAGCATGTCGAAGGTAGCCCGTGCAGAGTGAAACCTAGGTGATAACATCCGTGTACACACGACAATTATTGTGCGACATAAACCGGACGCAATGCTGCTGAAGCACAAATTGTCCAGTACTAGGCACGCTCGAAGAACATAGTCTGTACTACCTGGAATGCATTTCCAACAAAATAGTAAGAACAGGATGATTTATACAGAATTCCCATATGGAAGATGAGGTAAAGGCAACAAACGGCTGATAATTTATTTACGCATAATAAAATTCGTTCTGTGGCGTTCTCATGCTCCAGAGCAGCTTCTTTGGAACTCAACGTCTTCTGATGTGTGAATACATCGAACGTAGCGCTCATTGACGAAAACACTTTCAATAGCAAGATAACTCTACAGCGAGGACCAGTACCACGCGTGAACAGCAATTCCCATTGCAACAAACAGCAACACTCTGCGGAAACCGACGCCCACATTCAACAGGACGCATGCTGAGCTTGAAAACTGACCCAAAGTCTTGAGAATCACTACGTAAATTATAACGTGTTATTAATAATGTTATCTGAGGCTTGACGTCCCGTAACTCCATATGAATATGAGATGCCGTATAGCGCCAGCGCACCGGAATTCGACCACCTCATGTTCTTACCATGCACCCAATCTGAGCACGTGGGCCTCCAGCATTTTCGGCTCCATCGAAAATACAGCTGCCGTAGCCGGGATTCGTTCTCCGCGACCTGCGCGTCAGCGGCCAAGTGCCTTAGCCCCTATATCTAGTTATATACGGCGGGACTTACGAACATGCTGCGCACACTGCAAGCCAGCTTCGAAAGGACATTATGATCGACAGGCTCTAGTTTCGGCACTTCGTTTGAAGCAGGGCATATATCATATGTGACTGGAGAGAGCTCGTCTCGCTAACACCCCTGCTATTCTGTGCGTTTATACGTGTGAGTGGGGTATATGTTTCATCAATAGAAATGCGCACGCACAGTAATGAGGGCTACACAATCTAGAACGCTGCAGAAAACAGAAAGAGGGAACATGATCTGAACGAATAGCAGACGTATGTAAATGGCAAAGAAAAAAAGGCAGAGCAGAAAAAAAGAGGCAGCAAGGACAGTCTTGAGCCAAAGCTTTACTCCTTCTCTTTCCTTGCGCATTTGCAATAAACACCTCTCAGGTCTGGCTGCCGATACAGTTAGTGGATCCCAAACTAAATACTGTTAGTTTTTTTGACGATGCTATGAAATATTGATATGTGGGGTTTAACGTCCCAACACCACCGTATGATTATGAGAGACGCCGTAGTGGAGGGCTCCGGAAAATTAGACCACCGGGTGTTCTTTAACGTCCACCAAATCTGAGCACACGGGCCTACAACATTTCCGCCTCCATTAGAAATGCAGCCGCCGCAGCCGGGATTCGATCCACGGCCTTCGGGTCAGCAGCCGAGTACCTTAGCCACTAGACCACCACGGCTGGGCGATGCTATGAAATAAGCTCCGCAACAAGAACAGAAATAAAACAGCCACGGAAGACCGCATGTATAGCCAAAGAGACGGTAAACTTCTCGCTGATGGGCCTCCATTCGATCAATAGACGTGGCCGCTTCATGTAGTTTCACAAGAAGAATGAAACACAGAAAGTAAATGTACCGCTCGTAATAAGGAATTGGCTTCTTTATTCGAAATATTTTCTGGCAGGCAGCTGTCCGCCAGTATACCGCTATATTACAGGTTATTGTGTTTTAACAGCACCCACCACGGTGCATGCGTTCTCGACTTCTGACCCGCAGGTCGCCGGATCGAACCCCGGCCGCAACTACCGCATTTCATACAGAGGCGAAAATGCCTGTGACACGTGTAGTAATAATCAATTTCAAGCTAGAGAACGCCAGGTGAACAAAGCTTCCTGAGGCCTCCAACTACGTCGTCTCTCATAATCATATCTCTTATGGTGGTTTTGGGATGTTAAATTCTAAGAAAAGGTATTGTGTCTCAACGGTGCATGATGGTGTTGCTCACATATGCACTTGGACGTTGTTGTCATTATATATATATATATATATATATATATATATATATATATATATATATATATATATATAGTGATGGGGCGAGGTGTAGGCTTATAGAATAGCGTCCACCGAGAATCAGCAGGCGAACAAGATGTCTGAGTTGCCTGTCGCGCAAGTGCCTAACGCACAGGCGTCTTCTTCATCTTCGCAAAGTGCCACGCTTACTCCTGTCGATGATGCACCGTAACATCACTCCCCAACGGCGGAAGCGCCGTCACGGCACTTAGTACGGCGGCGACGAACGAAGAGGGTGATACGGTTAGAGTCTGGAAAACGTGTACAACGTCTGTCTGGAGTGAGGGGGTGCGAAGAGGCATTGTTTAGGGGTGGGATCTCGTAGCTCACGTCACTAAGTTGTCGTAACACTTTGAAGAGGCATGGTAGTGTGATAGTAGCTTCTCTGATACGCCGACTTGGCGGTTTGGTGTCCAGAGAAGTACCAGAGACCCCGGCGAGAAGTGCACGCTTTGGTGGCGACTGTCATAGCGGTCTTTTTGGTGCGCTTGCGACAAGTGCAGCCGATCACGGGCTAGCTGACAGGCTGCATGGGCTCAAGAACGACATCGCTGGCGTACTCAGTAGACAAGTGGGCAGCCGAAGGAAGGAGCGTGTCAAATGGTAATGCTGGATGTCGGCCAAGTAGCAAATAAAACGGCGAATAACTAGCTGTGTCGTGCCGTGAAGTATTGTACGCGAACGTGACAAAGGGGAGTGCTTTGTCCCAGTCACGGTGACCTGGCGAAACGTACATTGACAGCATCTCAGTCAGCGTTCGGTTCAGACGCTCGGTCAATCCATTTGTCTGTGGATGATAAGCGGTGGTAAGCTGTGCTCAGTGGAGCAGCGCAGAGAATATCATCCCCAGCACGTAAAAGAAAGTACCTTCTTCGATCAGTAAGCAGCTGCCGCGGAGCGCCGTGATGAAGAATGACTTCATACAAGAGAAAGGCAGTGACGTCGGTGGAACAGCTTGTCGGCAGTGCTTTAGTGATGGTAAAGCGTGTGGTGTAATCTGTGGCGACTGCAAACCCATTTATTTCCGTAGGTGGACGTATGAAACGGGCCCAACAGGTCAAGGCCAACACGGAAGAATGGCTCCGTCGGTATGTCAATGGGCGGTAGGAGGCCAGATGGTAGCACATAGGGGCGCTTGCGGCGTTGGCAGCGGTCGCAAGCAGTGACGTAGCGAACCACAGAACGATACAGTCCGGGCCAGAAAAAGCAACGTCGCACATGATCGTAGGTACGAGAGACGCCTAGGTGACCGGCTGTAGGTACGTCCATGTAGTTGTTCGAAAACGCTGGTCCGCAGGTGATGAGGAAGCACGAGTAGTATTTCCGGGCCATCAGCGTTGAAGCTACGACGGTACAGAATGTTGTCGTGCAGTTCGAACAGGCGAACGGAAAGGTCTGTTGGAGCAGAGGTCAGACGCTCGATGATGGAGAGTAACGATGGGTCACGTCGTTGTTCGGTGGAGATGTCACCCAAAGCGTGGATGGAGAGAACGCAGGGGTCTGATTGATGATTTGATGATTTGTGGGGTTTAACGCCCCAAACCACTATATGAATATGAGAGACGCCGTAGTGGAGGGCTCCGGAAATTTCGACCACCTGGGGTTCTTTAACGTGCACTTAAATCTGAGCACACGGGCCTACAACATTTCCGTCTCCATTAGAAATGCAGCCGCCGCAGCCGGGATTCGATCCACGGCCTTCGGGTCAGCAGCCGAGTACCTTAGCCACTAGACCACCACGGCTGGGCGATGCTATGAAATAAGCTCCGCAACAGAACAGAAATAAAACAGCCACGGAAGACCGCATGTATAGCCAAAGAGACGGTAAACTTCTCGCTGATGGGCCTCCATTCGATCAATAGACGTGGCCGCTTCATGTAGTTTCACAAGAAGAATGAAACACAGAAAGTAAATGTACCGCTCGTAATAAGGAATTGGCTTCTTTATTCGAAATATTTTCTGGCAGGCAGCTGTCCGCAGTATACCGACTATATTACAGGTTATTGTGTTTTAACAGCACCCACCACGGTGCATGCGTTCTCGACTTCTGACCCGCAGGTCGCCGGATCGAACCCCGGCCGCAACTACCGCATTTCATACAGAGGCGAAAATGCCTGTGACACGTGTAGTAATAATCAATTTCAAGCTAGAGAACGCCAGGTGAAACAAAGCTTCCTGAGGCCTCCACTACGTCGTCTCTCATAATCATATCTCTTATGGTGGTTTTGGGATGTTAAATTCTAAGAAAAGGTATTGTGTCTCAACGGTGCATGATGGTGTTGCTCACATATGCACTTGGACGTTGTTGTCATTATATATATATATATATATATATATATATATATATATATATATATATATATATAGTGATGGGGCGAGGTGTAGGCTTATAGAATAGCGTCCACCGAGAATCAGCAGGCGAACAAGATGTCTGAGTTGCCTGTCGCGCAAGTGCCTAACGCACAGGCGTCTTCTTCATCTTCGCAAAGTGCCACGCTTACTCCTGTCGATGATGCACCGTAACATCACTCCCCAACGGCGGAAGCGCCGTCACGGCACTTAGTACGGCGGCGACGAACGAAGAGGGTGATACGGTTAGAGTCTGGAAACGTGTACAACGTCTGTCTGGAGTGAGGGGGTCGAAGAGGCATTGTTTAGGGGTGGGATCTCGTAGCTCACGTCACTAAGTTGTCGTAACACTTTGAAGAGGCCATGGTAGTGTGATAGTAGCTTCTCTGATACGCCGACTTGGCGGTTTGGTGTCCAGAGAAGTACCAGAGACCCCGGCGAGAAGTGCACGCTTTGGTGGCGACTGTCATAGCGGTCTTTTTGGTGCGCTTGCGACAAGTGCAGCCGATCACGGGCTAGCTGACAGGCTGCATGGGCTCAAGAAACGACATCGCTGGCGTACTCAGTAGACAAGTGGGCAGCCGAAGGAAGGAGCGTGTCAAATGGTAATGCTGGATGTCGGCCAAGTAGCAAATAAAACGGCGAATAACTAGCTGTGTCGTGCCGTGAAGTATTGTACGCGAACGTGACAAAGGGGAGTGCTTTGTCCCAGTCACGGTGACCTGGCGAAACGTACATTGACAGCATCTCAGTCAGCGTTCGGTTCAGACGCTCGGTCAATCCATTTGTCTGTGGATGATAAGCGGTGGTAAGCTTGTGCTCAGTGGAGCAGGCGCAGAGAATATCATCCCCAGCACGTAAAAGAAAGTACCTTCTTCGATCAGTAAGCAGCTGCCGCGGAGCGCCGTGATGAAGAATGACTTCATACAAGAGAAAGGCAGTGACGTCGGTGGAACAGCTTGTCGGCAGTGCTTTAGTGATGGTAAAGCGTGTGGTGTAATCTGTGGCGACTGCAACCCATTTATTTCCGTAGGTGGACGTATGAAACGGGCCCAACAGGTCAAGGCCAACACGGAAGAATGGCTCCGTCGGTATGTCAATGGGCGGTAGGAGGCCAGATGGTAGCACATAGGGGCGCTTGCGGCGTTGGCAGCGGTCGCAAGCAGTGACGTAGCGAACCACAGAACGATACAGTCCGGGCCAGAAAAAGCAACGTCGCACATGATCGTAGGTACGAGAGACGCCTAGGTGACCGGCTGTAGGTACGTCATGTAGTTGTTCGAAAACGCTGGTCCGCAGGTGATGAGGAAGCACGAGTAGTATTTCCGGGCCATCAGCGTTGAAGCTACGACGGTACAGAATGTTGTCGTGCAGTTCGAACAGGCGAACGGAAAGGTCTGTTGGAGCAGAGGTCAGACGCTCGATGATGGAGAGTAACGATGGGTCACGTCGTTGTTCGGTGGAGATGTCACCCAAAGCGTGGATGGAGAGAACGCAGGGGTCTGATTGATGATTTGATGATTTGTGGGGTTTAACGCCCAAACCACTATATGAATATGAGAGACGCCGTAGTGGAGGGCTCCGGAAATTTCGACCACCTGGGGTTCTTTAACGTGCACTTAAATCTGAGCCCATGGGCCTACAGCATTTTCGTTTCCATCGGAAATGCAGCCGCCGCAGCCGGGATTCGATCCCACGACCTGCGGGTCAGCAGCCGAGTACCTTAGCCACTAGACCACCGCGGCGGGTCCACGCAGGGGTCTGAATCAAGGTCTGTCAAGTCGGGCGTTTCAACCGGATAACGTGACAAACAGTCTGCGCCTGTGTGCAGGCGTCCCGACTTGTAGTGGACCACGAACGAGTATTCTTGCAGATGGAGCGCCCAGCGACCAAGACGTCCAGATGGGTCCTTCAGCGATGACAGCCAGCAAAGAGCGTGATGGTCCGTAACAACGGAAAAAGTTCGGCCATACAGGTAAGGCCTGAATTTTGCCATGGCCCACACTAAATCTAGGCATTCACGCTCCGTGATGGAGAACTTCCGTTCGGCAGGTGAATGAAGACGACTGGCGTAAGCAATCACGCGGTCCTTCCCGTGCTGTCGTTGGCCAAGGACCGCTCCAATTCTATGGCCACTGGCACTGGTTCGAAGCTCTGTAGGTGATGCAGGGTCGAAAAGGGCCAGTATTGGTGGTGTAGTCAGCAGATGGATAACAGCCGAAAAGGTGGCCGCTTGCTCTATGCCCCATGCGCAGGGAACGTCCTTCTTTAAGAGATCAGTAAGCGGTCGAGCGATGTCGGCGAAGTTGTGGACAAATCGACAAAATAGGAACGTAGCCCTACAAAACTTCGGACGTCCTTGGTTAGCATGGTTCAGTAAATTGTTGTACTGCTCGCACCTTTTCGGGATCTGGTTGAACACCATCGGCACTGACAACGTGGCGAGTATGGTGATTTGGCGACGTCCTAAATGGCATTTTGCAGAATTGAACTGGAGAGCAGCTCTTCGAAAAACATCCAGAACGGCTGACAGACGTGTTATATGGCTGTCAAAGGTAGGTGAAAAGACGATGACATCGTCCAAGTAACATAAGCAGATGGACCACTTATATCCTCGGAAAAGGGAGTCCATCATGCGTTCCAAAGTTGACGGCGCATTACACAGTGCAAACGGCATGACTTTGAACTGGTAGAGGCCTTCGGGCGTAACGAAAGCGCTTTTTTCACGATTCATGGGGTCAACGGAAATTCGCCAATCGCCAGACCGAAGGTGAATAGACGAAAAGTATTGGGCATTATGGAGGCAATCGAGGGCGTCATCAATCCGAGGCAAAGGGTAGACATCTTTGTGGGTCACTTTGTTTAAATGGCGATAGTCCACGCAAAAGCGCAGCTGCCATCCTTCTTCTCAACGAGCACGACTGGGGAGGCCCAGGGGCTGGATGATGGTTCTATTACGTCTTTAGTAATCATTTTGTCCACTTCATTCTGAATTACTTGGCGTTCCTTGTGCGATACGCGATATGGACGCCACCGTATAGGACTGGCATCACCAGTGTTGATCCGGTGAGTCACTGCAGTTCTTTGGCTGAGAGGGCGGTGGTCAAAGTAAAAAAAACGTCTCTATATAATGTTAGCAGACTACGGAGGCTGGCAGCTTGCGCTGCAGTGAGGTCGGGAGCAATCATCTTGTTAATGTCATCTGCAGGCAGAGTGTAATTGCGGCCAAGACAGGGGGATGTAGTATTGGTGTCCAAACCAGTAATGTTGCAGCTGTCAAGTGGAGATACGGTGGCCAAAGACATGTCTTGCGGAACAACTTGAGTCAAGAGACTCACGTTAAGTAGTGGTATAACCACTGTACTATTAGCGACGGCGACAACAGTGTGAGCAAGGGCGACGTCTCGGGCCATCACTACGTCGACTATAGGAGTGACCATCGGGCACATGACGTGAGTACGACAAAGTGACATATGTAGCAGCTTGCGGAGGCAAGCGAACGTGGTGACGAGAGCATAAACGGGGAGAATAGTCAGCTGGAAAATCGGGAAACTGCGGCAGTTCAAGCTAAAGAGCACCAGTGGCACAATCAATGAGCGCAGAATGACGTGATAGGATGTCCAAACCAAGTATTAGGTCATGAGCACACATTTCAATGACGGCAAACTGAACTAATGTAGGATGACCGGCAATGAACACACGGGCCGTGCACATTCCTTGAACGTCAGGGGTCCTCCCATCAGCGACACGAAGTGTGCGGGAAGCGGCAGGCGTGAGCACTTTATGTTGGCGTCGGCGAATGTTCGCGCTCATTACAGGAATGTGCGCTCCAGTATCTATAAGGGCAGAAATAGCCACACCGTCAACGTCAACGTCTAAAAACCTTTGTCTCGTCGGAAGCGTCAAGAGAGGATTTGTGGAGGGAGTCGAAAATGCAGCGTCACCTCCAGGTGCCGCATCGTTTAGTTTTCCGGGTAGGCAGGAGCGGGGTTGAATGGGGACGACGGCCTGCGAGTCTGCGGTGAGCGAGACGACTGGCGACGTCCTGGAGGCGAACGCGACTGACGACCATGCGGTGACGGAGATCAGCTCTTGAACCTTCTGTAGCTGTTTGGCGGAGAAGGCTGTGCGGCGGTGCGAAGCGGGCGCTGTCCTGTTGGTAGTGAGGTTGAGATGAAGTCCGAGGTGGTGAGGACCAGCGGTAATTGCAGTAACGGCCGACATGACCGATACGGTGGCAATGAAAACAAATTGGTCGATTGTCGACGGTTCTCCACGCAGCAGGGTCGCGAGATCGGGACGTAAACTGCTGCTCGTGATAGGACGAGGGTGGACGCCTTGGAGCTCGCTGCGGGCTGGGCAAAGCGCGCACCAAGGGAATACCTATGCTGGCGAGTTCTTGGCGGACGATGGCTTGAGCTATGTTAGCAGTGAGTGGGGTCGTGTCACTTGCAGCGGTGTGAGCCGGAGCAGAGGCAATAGCTTCAAGTTCGCGCCGTAGAATTCGGGTCACCTGATTCGATGAATCTAGAGGTGGCGGCTGTGTTCTTGCACGGTCTTCGCAAGACGACGTTGCAGTCGTATTCGGAAGGTGGGTAAACACGCTGTTAATCCGCCGGCTCTTCGCTTGCTCAAAGCGCCGACATTCTTTTATAATGGCGTCCACTGTAGAAAAAGTTTTGCAGATGAGGAGGTTGAATGCGTCATCCGCAATCCCCTTAAGAATATGTCCGAACTTGTCAGCCTCTGGCATCTCGGCATTGGCTTTGCGACACAACGATAACACAACTTCTATATAGGAGACGTGAGACTCGGTCGAGGTCTGCGCCCGAGACGCGAGCATTTTGTTCGCGGCCATTTTTCTTCCAATCGGCTTTCCGAATAGGTCCAACATTTTCTCCCTGCACACTGCCCAACTCCCAAGTTCTGTTTCATGGTTCTCAAGCACGATTTTGCGGTTCCCCTAAGATAGAATAACAGCTTCGCCAGCATACGAGTCGGGCCCAATTGGTATCGATTACTCACACGTTCGTACTCTGCCAGCCAATCTTCAACGTCAACTTTATCTGGATCGCCGGGAACGCTGAACGTGCCAGGATCCCGCGGGGGTTCGAGCACAAAGGTTGTGGTCGCAGAAAAAGATGTAGTTGCCGCATCCTCTACGGCCGCAGGAACACCAGGAGCAGATGCAGACGCCGTACTTTCCGTCATCGTTGTGGAATGACTCTTCAAACGACAGCCGCTGCGAAGTTCCGTTGCGAGGCGGTAACCCAGCACCTCCACCAAATGTGACGGGGCGAGGTCTAGGCTTATAGGATAGCGTCCACCGAGAATCGGCAGCCGAACAAGATGTCTGAGTTGCCTCTCGCGCAAGTGCCTAATGCAGCACAGGCGTCGTCTTCATCTTCGCAAAGTGCCACGCTTGCTCCTGTCGATGATGCACCGTAACAATATATATATATATATATATATATATATATATATATATATATATATATATATATATATATATATATATTGTAAGGGGGTTTAATAGCGACGCCAGGTAATAGGCAGACAGCCGGTACGGAAACAAATGCTCGGGCAGACCAGCATCTACAGCTCGTGCTCCCGCTCGCGCTTCGGACTCAGCGATGGTTCCACTAGTCATTGCCTTGCGAATTCCTTACTACAATGCCCCGGCGACGAAGACGAGCCATCCTGGCGACTCAAGGTGACAAGAGAACAGGAGGGTCGTAACAGGGCTTGAGGCGACTGACGTGGACCGTCTCACAGCCAAGGCGGCGCTTGTCCGTGGACGGCTTGAGCGGTTCAATCACATAGGTGACAGAAGAAGGGTGCTGTATGACGCGGTAAGGGCCCGTATGCTTCTGTGCAAACTTGGGAGTCAGTCCAGGAGAGTGGAAAGGCAGTCGGAGCCACACGAGAGAACCGACGGGGAAGGTATTCTGAACAAGATCATGGTCGTGGCGATCTTTTTGGAGGGCTTGGTTATCGGCTGTGAAGGACCGTGCAAGTTGACGACACTCTTCGGCATGTTCGGCCATTTCAGAAACTGGGCTGAACTCGGAGGCATCAGGATTGTTTGGCAGAATTGTGTCGAATGTGTAGCATGGGTCACGACCATATAAAAGAAAAAATAGAGAAAAGCCTGTTGTTGATTGAATCGCCGTATTGTAGGCGTACGTCACGAAAGGAAGAACAACGTCCCAGTTGGAGTGGTCGGAATCAAAATACATAGCGAGCATGTCTCCGAGGGTTCTGTTGAAACGTTCCGTTAGGCCGTTCGTCTGAGGGTGGTTGGCTGTGGATGTGCGGTGTACCGTACGGCATGAATGTAGGAGCTGCTGCAGAACTTCGGACAAAAATACGCGTCCTCTGTCACTCAGGAGCTCCCGTGGTGCACCATGACGAAGAACAAACCGGTGCAAGATGAAGGTTGCAACGTCACGAGCGCCAGCCGAAGGTAGCGCTGCCGTTTCAGCGTACCTTGTCAAATGGTCGGCAGCCACAATCACCCATCGATTACCACCAACAGAGCACGGTAGCGGGCCGTATAGGTCAATCCCAACACGGCCAAATGGGCGTGCAGGACATGGCAAAGGCTGCAGTTGACCGGGTGAATGAGGGAATGTCTTGCGCTGCTGACACTGGGAACATGAGCGAATGTGTTTGCGTACAAACGTGTACATACCCCGCCAGTAGTAACGTTGGCGGATCCGCTCATACGTCTTTAGCGCACCGGCGTGTGCATGTTGCGGTTCAGCATGAAAATATTTGCAGATATCAGACCGCATATGGCTGGGTATGACTAGCAGCCATTTACGACCCGCCACTTGATAGTTGCGACGGTATAACAGGCCATCCCGTATGGCGAAATGCGTTACTTGGCGGCGAAGAGCACGCGGGTAACCGGAAGTTGATGCGTCAGACAGCATATTCAAGAGCGAGGCGATCCAAGGGTCCTTCCGCTGTTCGGATGGCATGTCTGCGACGCTGACGGCAGAGAGGGGAAGGTCCAGGGCTGATATATCCGTATCATCAGATTTCACGGGTGATCGTGAAAGCACATCTGCGTCAGAGTGCTTTCGCCCCGATCGGTAGACGACGCGTATGTCGAATTCCTGGAGGCGTAGTGCCCAACGTCCGAGGCGGCCGGAAGGATCTTTCAGCGAAGCCAGCCAACAGAGTGCGTGATGGTCAGTTACCACATCAAAAGTTTGGCCGTACAAATAGGGGCGAAACTTGTTTAACGCCCACACAATCGCGAGGCACTCTTTTTCTGTGACAGAATAGTTGGCTTCTGCCTTAGTGAGGGTGCGGCTGGCATAGGCGACCACATACTCCGTAAAACCTGGCTTGCGTTGCGCGAGTACTGCACCAAGGCCGACGCCACTTGCATCCGTGTGTACTTCGGTTGGCGCAGTAGGGTCGTAATGGCGCAGTACGGGTGGTGAGGTAAGGAGTTGGCGCAGTGTTGCGAAGGATTCGTCGCAGGCTGCTGTCCAATTCGAAAGATCTCCAGGGCTAGCAAGGAGTTTGGTGAGTGGAGCGATGATGGAGGCAAAGTTCCGGACAAAGCGACGAAAATAGGAGCACAGGCCCACAAAGCTCCGTAGTTCTTTAACAGTAGTCGGCTTAGGAAATTTTGCAACAGCACGAAGCTTGTCAGGGTCGGGAAGAATGCCGGCTTTCGAGACGACATGACCAAGTATGGTGAGTTGTTTAGCCCCGAAGTGACACTTCTCCACGTTAAGCTGAAGCCTGGCATTTGTAAGGCACTGTAGAATCTTACGCAGACGAATGAGATGCGAAGTGAAATCGGGTGAAAAAACCACTACGTCATCAAGATAGCACAAGCAAATGTTCCATTTGAGACCGCGTAAAATGCTTTTCATCATTCGCTCGAATGTGGCAGGCGCATTGCAGAGTCCGAATGGCATCACGGTAAATTCATAGTGGCCATCCGGTGCGACAAACGCCGTTTTTGGACGATCAGACTCAGCCATTGGGACCTGCCAATAACCCGAGCGAAGGCCAAGCGAGGAAAAGAATTCTGCACCTTGGAGACAATCGAGAGCGTCGTCTATGCGGGGAAGAGGGTAAACATCTTTCCTCGTAATGTTGTTTAGGCGCCTGTAGTCTACGCAGAACCGGATTGAACCATCCTTTTTTTTTGACGAGTACAACTGGGGAAGACCAAGGACCACAAGAAGGCTTGATGACTCCACGCTGTAGCATGTCGTCTACTTGTTCTGCAATTACCCGACGCTCCGCTGGTGACACACGATAAGGGCGCTGGCGCAAAGGAGTACTCTTTCCTGTGCACAACGGTGTTCGTTCTTCCTAGCACCGCTTGGGGAAAGTAAAACGAACGCTTGAATTCGTGAAGCAGGGTAACAAGCTGCTCTCGTTGAGCCGGGGCGAGATGGCTGTCAATAGAACGGTGAAATGCATCGGTAGACACGCTGTTCGAGGCAAAGAGGAACCAACGCGTTCAGCTCCATATTCGGCTTGGTGTCGAAGAAATCGGCAGGCACGATAGTACCTTCATCGATAAGCTGAATGTGGCCGAGCGTCTTGTTGCGGCGCAAACTGAGGGGGCACGAGTTGGGATTGGAAATAAATATCCCGGTAATGTCTTGACAAAGATCAAGAACGGCGAATGCCAGCGATGTGTGGTGGCGGCTACCGAAGATGTCTGATGGCATGAATAGGACGGTAGCGTCAGAAAGTGAAGTACAGCGGGCAAGGACAAACTGGGCGCTGAAAGGAGGAAGGTCTATGTCCGTCGCGACGACAATGTTAGCCACACTAGATACGGCCGCATCAACAGAAGGCGCATCACGAAACGGTAACAGCTCCACTTCGGCCTGAGCGCAGTCCACGACGGCGTGATGACGTGATAAAAAATCCCATCCTAGGATGACATCGTGGAAACATGAAGCCAACACGTGAAATTCAATGATGTACAACACGTCTCGAATAACCACTTTTGCCGTACATGCCGCGACGGGCTCAATTTGTTGGGCGCTCGCAGTACTAAGAGAAACCACGGGAGAAAGCATCGTCACTTTACGAAGAGAGCGGCAGAGTCTTTGACTAATCACGAATATCGCGGCACCGGTATCGATGAGTGCGAGTGTTCGTACACCTTCGACGATTACATCGATGAGATTGGCGGGAGACAGGCGAGGACTTAAACGATTAGACGATGACGCAGCTGCTCGTGCCTCCGGAGCTGCGGCAGTTAGTTTTCCGTCTCAATGGGGGTGGGTCGTCAACGCATAGGCGATACAGAACGACGAATTGTTGAAGGTGAAGGCGAGCGGGAAGTAGAACGTCTAGAAGCGAATGTTTGGGCGCCGGAAGCAGTTTGCGCATCGCGTTCGTGAACTTCAGGTGGTACGTGAGGCGCGTGGTATGGAGGCCGAAACGAATAGTCAGGATATCTTGGTGCGTTAACTGTGAAGCGCCGACGACATAGACGTGCAACGTGACCTGGAATTCCGCAAAAGTAACATATGGGCCGGTTATCAGCAGTGCGCCAAGGATTTGCGGCGTGTTGCTGTGTAGCTGGAAACGGCGCGGTGGACGGTCGCACAGGTTGTGGCGTATACATTGGCAGACGAGATGGAGGCATTGCCGCGACGGCCGCATAAGTCAGTGGCGCGGCAACAGGCGTTGGTGGAGAGGCAGGCGTAGGTAATGGCAACGCCTCGGAGACCTGCTCCTGAATAGCCTGTCTGATTGTCGGCGTTAGGCGGTTCGTTGGTGCTTCGGTGGTCGGCAGGTACGAGAGACACGAAAGCTGTCGTGCGACCTCTTCGCGTACATATTCTTTTATCTGCTCCAGCAGGGAGGTGTCACCACCGACGGCCAGGGCAGCGAGAGAGTCGTCTGCAGTCGTCGACCTCCGAACTGCTGCACGCTGTTTCCGAATCTCTTCCAAGCTCTGGCACAAGGTCACAAGTTCGGATACGGTATTTGGCCCTTTGCCAGCAACATTTGATAGGCATCATCGTCTATACCTTTCAAGATATGCCTGATCTTGTCGTGTCCGGTCATCTCAGGGTTGAAGCGCCGGCATAAATCGATTACATCTTCAATATAGCTAGTGAAGTTTTCGCCCTGCCTTTGTGCACGTCCGCGTAGGCGCTGCTCAGCACGCAGCTTGCGCACTGCGGGGCGATCGAACACAGCTGCGAGGGTGGTCTTGAAACCAGCCCAAGTGATAAATTCAGTACGGTGGTTTGTGAACCACAGGCTGGCGACGTCTTTGAGATAAAATGGGACATACTCCAATTTCGAGGGGTCGTCCCACTTGTTGGCGGCGCTCACCTTTTCAAACAACTGCAACCAGTCCTCCACATCTTGGTCCTCGGTGCCGCTGAAGAAGGGCGGATCTCGTTGGCGCAGGGTGGTAGGCACGATGACCAGTTGAGATTGGGCCGTGCTTTGCTGGGTGGTGCCTTGCTCGGTCGTCTGATCAGGCATTGCTGATGCAGTGGGCAGCTTCCGGCTTCGAAGTTCCAGGTTTGCGTACCCAGCACACTTCCACCACTTTGTAAGGGGGTTTAATAGCGACGCCAGGTAATAGGCAGACAGCCGGCACGGAAACAAATGCTCGGGCAGACCAGCGTCTACAGCTCGTGCTCCCGCTCGCGCTTCGCACTCAGCGATGGTCCCACTAGCCATTGCCTTGCGAATTTCTCACTACAATATATATATATATATATATATATATATATATATATATATATATATATATATATATATATATATATATATATATATATATATATGATTGTAATTTATGTTCACTATTCGTGAGAATGAATTTTGATATTCTGTGTACACAGGCAAGTCAACAGACAAACAAGCAGACAGACCAAAATCCCAAATCATTGCTTCGTAGTATCCCAAGAAAGACAATCGTCTTTAAAAGACCGCTAGTAGTAGTAGTAGTAAATATTTATTTTAAAACAACAGAGGTTGCTAGGGAGATTTGCCCGTAGTGGGTCAGCCTCCCTGCAGTACTAGGTGGAGTCCCTAGTCAGGGATCTCATTGGTCGTGGCCACTGTCCTGGTACGCTGGACCATGGCTCGTTATGCCGCAAGGTCCTGGCAACCGAGCAGGGCCGCCTCCCAGTCCTCTCTTGTTGGATTTGGATTTCGGGGTAAAGAAGGATTGAGTTGGCATGCGCATACCATGTGGAATATGTAAGCCACCTCCGCACAGTACTGCCAGAGGCCGGAAAAGAAAGAGTCAAAGTGTTGAAGCACTGCCGCGCAAAGTAAAATATTGGTATATAGCCGCAAAAGAATTTTCTCGTCCGCCTTTCTGAGTCCTTTGCAGGGCGGAGGAAAACGGCGGTGGGAGCCCTGGTAATGGGTAATTATCTCTCTCTAAGTTAGGAGAGGAACATTTTCTTCTGGAACAAAGGGGTCATCGGTGGGCGAGGCAGTGGCCCGGGGAATAAGTTCGCGGGTGGCAGCGTGCACCGCCTCATTGCCTGCAAAGTCCTGATGGCAACGAGTCTAGATTATTGAACATGGAGAGGGGTAACCTACTCGCGGAGAAGATTTAGGAATTTTTGAAGCTAAGGGTGTGATCCATCGCAGTTGAATATTTCGGCAAGCTCTTTCGGAGTCTGATAAATAATTTGAGAACTGTTGTGTGATATAGCCACAGCTATGACCACGTCTTCAGCATGGGTAGAGTTGGTTGCGCGGAAGAACAGACCATCCACCTGCCTGTCTTGGTGGACCACGGCAGCCGTATACCAACCCCCGCGGTAAGAGCCGACGATGTCCGTGTAAAATACGTTTTGTTTGGAGCCGAATTGGCGCCGGAGAGCAAGAGTCCAAGCCTCTCGACGGCCAGCGTGCGACTCACGGGACACATTGATTGGGAGGGGTCTAACATGAATCGCGTATTTCCAATGTTCGGTCACTCGTACCCGCTCCTCTGTGTAGAATTCATGCCGAATGTGTAGGCGATCTTGGAGTCGTCTGCCTGACAGGGTCTGCACCAGGCGCGTGTGTTGATTTGTTGATTGAGCCTCCCGCAGCTCCTGATAGGTGTTTTCCACTCAAAAGGCAAGACGTTTTGCAAAAAGACTGCAAGAAAACGCTCACGAAGCATATGCTATACAACTGTCAGCGTAAAAGGGTTGAGAAATAGGAAACCGGTTAGGCAGCGGAGCAACTGTCGGAAAATGAAATGGGTGCCTGTCACTCCATGTGTACTTGCTTCAATTGAGGTGCAGCTTCAAAATCCGACGCTTCTCTATTAACAGATCATTGACTTACAGTACACAACAAGCAAGCACGTTGCCTCATAATCAAACTTCAATGGGCTGACAAAAACTTCTTATATGACTACTCATTTGCTCCAGAGCTTTAAAAGGGGCTGCAAATGAAGAAACAGAAAGAAACTGAAAGTCAGTAATGATAACCAGTATATCCACTTGTCATTTTCTGTACAGAGTATTGTGTCGTCAACAATTATTTCCTTTATAATCCGGGACGGCTTTATGCTCTCCCATAGTAGAGTACCTAATACTCTGAATCGTTAACCACTTTTTCTAAACACAGTATTTTGTCTGTGTGTGTATACCGTTGAAATATACTGCACAAAAGTAATTGACGTCCACTCTCTGTGAATAAATTGTTTGACACGAAAAATTTTAAACTTATTCACTTCGGTTTTGTCATCCCTGTTTAAGTAATGAACAAGAAAAAAACGGCTTGGCTGTATTGTAGTATAAAGTCGACCACCACGCAAAGGATGAGGGCATGAATCTCTTTCGATGCTACATATTTTGTTTCCATTTCGTTTTTTTTTTTCATTTCACTCGGCTGTGGTTACAGATACAAGTGGTAACTACGCCACCGAAATTGGTTTTTCTTGTGATCTAATAACAGTTTTCGCTGTAAAGAGTACTATAGCGTACAAACGCCATTTCAAGCCTAATAATTACAATTTCAGCATGCTTGCAACATGAACGTTTTTTTTGTTTCTATTTTCGCCATAATCTAACCCGACTCCACGGTCTAATTTTATGCTAACGAAGAAGTTTTTAGCTCGCAATTCAAGTATCAGTGGTTAAAAAAACTGCAGGAACATCACGTTCAAAAATAACAAAGTCAATTGAGTTGCCAACATTTTTTTTATTTATCGCCTGCATCTTGGCTTTTTTTGTAATTGTCTCTTATTGCCATTCGTTTGGTATTGTTTAAGGTTCCGTGCGTTAAGGTTCCGCACTATACCATGCAAAGGCATGCAAGCAGGTGCAGTCTTCCTAAATGACACATTAAAGCATGAAAATGTAAATTTAAGGGCTTGTTTTTTTGTTGTTTAAGGGCTGTTTTCATTGTTGGGTCATTTTTTTGCCCAGCGTACGCCACTTCATGCTAGGCGCGTTAAGCGAGGCTAATGAGGAAAGTCGAGTTGTTGTGTAGGCAGCAGGAGAAATAGCATAAAGATGGGAATTCATTGTGTAGCACGCCACACGTGGTACTTCTACTAACCTGTCATAGAACTTAAGAGTGCTGACGCACCGACGTGGCTTACCTCCTACAGTGTAGTGTAAGCAACCACAGAACGATATCGGGAGAAAACATGCGTGAAAAATGCGAGTTTTCAACGACATTAGGGCTCCACGCGCGTATAATGGCGAGCCTCAATAGTAGGCAGCAAAAAGTGTGAACGTTACCTCAACGGCAAGAAGTTCGAAAGCACCCGATGCACCTTTAGGCATATCACACGATGCAGTTTTAAAAACGATAGTTTTTCTTGGGGACCTTTGACGCCAAAATTTTGGTCTGTCTTTCTTTGTGTCTGTTTGACTGTACATCGTTTAAGAGAATTTCAATTCCAGATAAGTCTTACATAGCTTATGTGCACACAGAAAAATGGAAAATGATGATCATGTGTATGTACAGTGCAAGCTGTTATATACAGCGAAATTAACTGTACATTTGTGTGTTTGTCCGTGGTAACGATACCCCAAATGGCACCAAACGATACCTTAAACGGCCAACCCCATCCACAGCGTCCACCAATATTGCTCAAGTTTCAGCGTTGGTACTTGTTTGATTGTCAATTAAAAGGCAATTATTGCACATATCCGAGGCACCACAACAACACGTCGATGTTTTGTATGTGCGTCTTTATACTAGAGAAGGCACAAACAAGTAATTCTAAGGACCATAGCGTTTATCACGCTGCACTTGCAGTGCAACGTGATGCTCAAGAAAGCAGGTGTTTTCAACGCTTTGCTAAGACGACACGGTGGTGGCACCTGCCCGTCGCTTTTAATTCTACACCTTATCGCCTTCAAGACAGGCGCGCATCTTTCTCCGCAGAGGCGCACGCCTTCGTTCGTTTTCGAAGATAAGTTCCGGATGGGGCTCATGTCTAACGTGCCGCGATGCGCTCCTTCACCTTCACTGCATGGATCGAGACTTTCTTACGCAGCGCTTCCAGAATACAATTCACCAATTTTCTCGCGCAGATTTTTTTTCACTCTCTCCACGCACAAGACTTTCGTCTTTCGAAGACATTTGCAGTGCAACCTGCAGATGTGGGGCCAATTTTTTCGGGCTGTTGGTCACCATTTTTCTGTGTTTGCTTTACGTGCCATTATTGGGAACAAACTTCTATAGGGTTGAGAGCTGGGCTAGTTGGTGAGACATCATTTTACCACATGGTGTAGTAGCGCAAATTCACGGGGACGAAGAGGACAAGAAAACACGACACTCGCTACACTCGCAACTAATTTTTATTTCAGAAGCAGCACTTCATATATAACCCATAACCCTAGCGACACAGAAAAGAACTACGAACACTGAATCATGCCAACAGAAGCTTTTGCGCAGACTCAAGCGATAGTACACGGCAGTTACGCTTAGACACTTTTTCGATGACATACCTAAAACAGCCCTGGGTAACATCAAATCAAAAAACCAAAAAATTTGCGGGAATTCACACGTGTTTGAAACAAAATTTTGAAACGACAAAAAGGAGAGTATGAATTCCCGCAAATTTTTTGGCTTTTTGATTTGATGTTACCCAGGGCTGTTATAGTGGTTGATGATCAACCACTAAAATGGTTGGTTGATCAACCACTAAGATGGTTGGTTGAACAGGTGGTTGATTGATATTTATAGGCGGTATTTAAAGCCATTGCCAAATGCAAGCGGCTGTTTTTCTGTCCTGTTCTGTTGCGCTACTAAAGCACGTGAATTAAAATGTTTATGAAAAATGTCCGCTTTATAGTCTAAAAAATCGAATAGCTACCAGTTCACGATCGCGTTACAGTTTTTGTATCCACAAGGCTCGAGATTACATCAGATTCAGTTTTGCATCTGATGAAAATATTCACGTGAACAATTATTTGGAGTTTGTTAATGCTGTGTTGGGTGGCTCGCAAACAGCCAGCAAGCAGTAAAATTTTAGTGGGCTACTGAAACTGATGACAAGAAAGTTTTCATACGGTGAGGATTATTCTCTGCTGCTAACATTTCTGCAACTGCTTCAAAAAGAATGTAGCGGTGAGAAATATCTGCTACCATATGCATTTAGCGAAATAATATGAGCATATTCATACAAATGTAACCCTACATACATGACAGCATTTTCTTGCATTGTATGCATCTGGTATGCTCGTTTTCTGCCTTGATGTTAACAAGATTTGGAACATGTGACTTGCCAAAAATGGCATACTAACAAGATCCCACCTCATCACTTATTTTTGTCGAAACACGTGGCACAAAGGAGGAGGAGGTAGAGGAACGGAAGGCAGGATGGGCAACCATGCGATTGTCCGCTTTGGTATTCTAAACCGGGGGAAGGAGATTAAGGGATGAAAAGAGAGAAATAGAATAAAGAACATAAAAAAAGAAAAAAAACAGGTGAGCATAAATTAGACCGCTGCGTAGCTTGATAGTGTAGTGGACTCAGGACGTCAAGCGTATCACGTTGCGCCGTAGGTTGTCCGTTCATGGTGCCTACTCAAGCCTTGCAAGCACTGAACGCAGAACATCCAGTACCTGTTTCACGGCCTCAATGTGAGGTGATTTCAGCCTGCCGACAAAAACTTGAAGTGTGTAAAGCAGTGATTGAAGAACCATTAGGCTAGGTTTGTCTTCTATCAATGCCGAGGAGCACTATGAATCAAAATGTCGCTGCGACTTCCACAAAGGAGGTCCACGCACAGCATCCTGGTCCAGCAAGTGCCACGCATGCCACCTGTCCCTGGCCCGCCTTCTTGTCTTCGTTATCGTCATAGTCACACGTCCACACAAATATCTCAAAGTTTGTTCAACAGCTCACACACATAAATTTCGCTCATAAATTCTGTTCATTCAGTACAATCAGTCAATGACAACGCTGTGAAGCTGATTACGAAGAAAAACAAAAAAAAATTCCGCCATATCCACGAAGTGAATGATGATGAGTGGGCGAAGCTCCGGAGGTAAACCTGGTAAACCATGAATCCTTTGTACATTTTGCCCACTCGATTTTATTACATCGCTCCCCCTAGCGTACGTCGCCGCACTAAATCGAACGATTGCCTTCAACCAATGACACGCGCCATATGTGACATCATTCCTATTTTATAAGATCTCGCGTCTTTCATCAACTACAAGTACCGCTTTCTAGTTTATAACATCTTGCATCTTTTCATCATCAGCTACAAGTACCACCATCTAGTAAACACTACAAGAACTAAACGAGAGGTGGCTACATACAGGAGACGGTACCGCCATCTAATGAACACTGCAAGAACTAAACTAGAGGTGGCTACATACAGGGGACGGTACCGCCATCTAGTGAACACTGCAAGAACTAAACTAGAGGTGGCTACATACAGGCTACAGGGGACGCACAGCCCACCCTAAGGAGCTTCGCCCCTAAAAAATAGAAGGGTGCTTGAGGCTCTATTCTAACTTAGCGCGAAGTAAGCTCCACGAAAAAATCACAGTAGCAGTCGCTTAAAAATTATCTTTTTTGTTGTCTTACAAAAAATGAATTGTTTCTTGTTGCAATGAGTCTCAATTTTTCTCCCTAAGATAAAGTTAAGAACAGCCAAGAGCACTAAACAAGAAGAAAATGCGACGCGCCACTTTGCCATGATAAGCTTCACACCTCACCCACCTTTGTCGAGTTGTCATGGTAGCAAAATTTATTCGACATCTATTTGCATACTCCCTCAGAAGTGACGCGAGAATGAATGTGCAGTCCCAGCGAAGCAAGCCTATGAAAGTAACATCGAGCAGCCGCCACTAAGCTTTCTTGTGTGCAGGCTAATGCCTCTGTATTTTTTCGAAGTACAATCTGTTGCAGTAATGTTGCCTTAAAAATGCCCATGTTTTCTTTTCCTCATTTTTTCTCTCCCTGCAAGTTTCTTGCTGTCTCAAGTGGCGTCTCTGAGAGGCTATGTGCTTGCTGCAGTATTTCGTGCAATACTTGAGGGTTTTGAACATCGGTAGACACTGGCACTCAAAAAGAAATCTCCAAGTTTACCAGAGGGAAATGTAACTGATGGAGGCTGAGCATTCCTCTTAGATGGAAGCCGTGCATTGAAAAAGAGGAACCGTGGAATAATAAACATAGGAAACAAAACAAAGAACCATGATTCTAACAAGAGACATGAAATATGCCAGAAAGAAAAAAAACGTCTCAACTGCTGCAACGAAACCTAGCCGCACAAAGTATTCGGAAAACCCGCGGCAGAAAGCTTACACAAGAAAGGCCCCTCATAAACTAGAGCTCAGTTCTACTCGCCCGTTATTTTCTCTATCTATATTTATTGCTATTCTCCATTCACTCGTTTACGCAGATTCACGCCCGGTGCGTACATACGCTGTGAATAGTGGGACATGACTTTTAATATGACCTTTAACTCTTCTTCCCAATCTATATGAAACTCTAAGCTTGCGCGATCACGGTTTTATGGGCGCTGTATAATTATATAACTTCTCTACGTTGCCAACAATTATTTGAAGAGCATGAGTTCGCATGCAGGCATAAACTGTCTGCTGCAGCTGGTGTTTGGGTAAATATTGTACGACTCGACAATTTAACAGGGTCCTTCCCCAAGGGCTACATTTATGCAACAGCTTGGCGTTAATGTCTTTCCTGTAGTCATTTAAAAATAAAGCATATAAATGTGCACAGTGGCGTACTCATGAATTCTTTATGATCATGAAATGATAAGATTTATGTTACAATGCTATAATTTACAGATGCCACGAGATGCCTTAGGAATGCCATAAAACAGAAAGACCGAGAAATTATTTTATGGGGATTCTCAACACTGCCCACAAATGTTTCACTGATGACTTCTGTAGTATTGCGCCAAAGGTTTACCGCTTCAACCCCGCATAGCTCAGTTGCCGAGAGGTTGTGATTGCGTCAGACCCGAATTCCGTTAGGTAGTGTGGTGAGTCTGTGGGTTGAAAAAAAAAACGATGCTAAAATGGTGGTACAATGGAAAAAATTGTTTGCTGACAATTTTTGTACAACTATTTACATCGGGAAAAGATAACGGTTACACGAGAATCAATCGGGATGACTCATTAGCCAGGGCCTTTACCAACAAGCGTGGAGAACGAACCACTAGCCGAAGCCTCAGATCGTTTTTTTCCACTTAGCAGCTTCGTTTTCAACTCTCACGCTGGCCCCTTCTTCATTAAAAGCGATCACACACACGAAACAACCCCCCCAAACATTGGAATCAACCAGCGACACACACTGATGAGTGAGTGAGGGAGTGAGTGAGTGAGTTAGCCAGCCAGCCAGCCAGCCAGCCAGCCAGCCAGGCCGGCCAGCCAGGCCAGGCCAGCCAGGCCAAGCCAGCCAGCCAGGCCGGCCGCCCGGCCGGCCTGCCGGTCGGTCGGTCGGCTGGTCGGTCGGTCGGTCGGTCGGTCGGTCCGTCGGTGGGTCAGTCGGTCGGTCGGTCGGTCGGTCGGTCGGTTGGTCGGTTGGTCGGTCGGTCGGTCAAGGCAAGTGCCACGTCTGGATTCTGCTATCAATTCTGGCCGAGAACAAATACACCATCCCAAGTAGTGGCGGCGATCACGAACCAGAGGTCCCAGTCAGTCGGTCAATCTGTCGGTCGGTCGGTTGGTCAATAAAGTGGCTGGCTGGAGTTGCTGGTTTAGCATACTTAGGTTTTAACAGGTCAAAAAATATACTGTAAAAGGACGTTAGAAGCGCTGATTTTCAACTAAATATTTATTGACAAGAGAGCTGTTAGTATACCCGAATGAACCGAAAAAACATGGAAAAAATGACAAATGTAAAGATACGAAATATCAACAATCACTGAGCCGGCCACGCCGACCTGAAACTTTAGTTGGAAGTGAGCGCTTCTCCCGTTATTTTCCTGTCCGCCGTGTGTTTTTTCGTGCTGTTAAACCTTAAGTCGGTTGGTCGGTCGGTCAGTTTGGGAACTTTATTTGGTCCTAAGAAGACGAGAATGCCCCCGTCAGGGCGTACCGTCCGGGGGCCGCACCCACGATGGCGCTAGGAGGTTCACGCTCTCGGCGACTTCGCGGGCTCTATGGACAGCCGTAAGCTGATGGTCCTTTGCCGAGCTATAATGACGTACTGGAGACAGTCTTCCTGCGTAGAGGGGGACCCTGAGCCCCCACGCAATTAGTGAAACTGTCACAGCAATTGTTGAACTGTACACCTCCAATGACCACAGCGCGGGCAGCGTGGATCTATTTCTTCAATTAATTTTGAGCATATAAACGGAGATGGATCTGTGTTCACCTGTAACATTTGCAGGGTGATTGCTTGCGGTCTGTTTAAGGGTGGGTGTCGAAGCTTAAACCTTTGACGGCCCAGTTGATAGTGCTCACAGATCTCGTTGACAGTGAGAAGAGGATCCCTTGGCTGCTTCCTTCCCTAGGCCTCCAATTGCCAACTTTTGGTGTGGTGGGTAAGACCTCGCGCCTGGGAGAGTGAAAATTCGTTGGCGTTAGGAATGTGTACGCTCTCTGACACAAAGGGGAGTGTAAGCGGCGGAGACAAGTTGGCGGACGTCTTCTGAAGTCTCTCCTCAGAGGGGCAGGAAAGGCTTGACGGGGACGTAATCTCTCCTTTCAAGATCTTCAAAACAAGCCAGGACCGCAGGCGGTCCTAACATCTCAAAATGGTCCCTTGTGGAGGTGGCGCCAGCTTTGGTGTCATGCTGTTCATTTTTCTTAACTTCCATTTTGTTCCACAAGTTTTGTCCACCTTGTGTGTTACCGCGTTTGCAGAGTGACATGCTCTGTATAGTATTTAATGTATGCAGTTTCAGTTTGTGTAAGGTTAGACATTTATATAATGTATTTTTTTCCTTTCTATGTTTGTAAACCATCATGTGAAAGGCCTGTAATTGAAGAAAGTACTTTTATGGAATAAAGAAACAAATAAATAAATAGTCTTGAACCCTAAGGCGGCGTCTGTGAAAAGCAGCGCAGGTTCCCACAACGATGATATGCTCGCTGTTATGCTATTCCTGTTGAGCATGATTCCTGACACAAATCAGTTTCAGGGTTAACATTTTTACGGCAATGTAGCACTTCTCCACACTCTGACTGCAAATGTCAGTGCGATATATTCTTCTTGCATCAAACGATGTTCAACAATGCATTGTAAGAAGCTTCAACAATCATGACGTTAAAGTGTATACTCGATACGAATAAAGCAAACAAAAAAGCAACAACGCAATGCTAATAACCATACAAGCACGTTCTGACGAATACGCCAGTTAGAGCGCGCTGAAATATTTGGTTGCGCTGCCTCTGTGATTGGCTCATTTTTGCGCAAGCGACGATGTCTTATGGTGATGTTCTGGTGTGGCATCTTGTTCTCTGACGTCCCACGACGATTCTTCGCTGACATCATCAGCTGGAGGTCGTCCCTATATCCACCTCACCATTGCGATGTCCCTATGACGTAATATTGACGTGATAATGACTTCAGAAGTGCTGGTGGTCTGTGAGATTAGGATGACGTCATAGTGATGTCAAACATCAGGATGGTTTTTTGTGTCACTCATGCTGACACAGTAGGAAATGAAGCACCGAGGCCGCCGATGGACACTTTTCACGCTTGATGTGGCATTTAATGCTGTCGCTTCCATAAGTGCTGTTCATTTGGCTCAATCTTCTTAATTCTATTTACTATAACACTATAGTGCCTCAAAGCAGCCGTGATAGAGTAGGCTGCGGTGTCGTTTACTGTGACGGTGTCGGTCTCACAGCAAAGAAGTAGAAGTACTTATGTCCATAAATGTGGTAGCTGTACTTTGGGTACCTATACTGGTGGTTATTTATTCTTTTGTTGTCTGTGTGTGTACTAATAAACGAGGAAGTGAAGGAAAGGAAGGACAGGGAGGTTAGCCAGCTCCCAGACCGAGTGGCAACCCTGTGCTAAACCTACGTTTTGTGAGAGAAGGACGCAGTACCTTCAGGAAAGAATACAACGAAAATGAAGAAACTTCAATCGACTTTTCGGAATGATCTACGGGAAGTAATACGTAGCCAACAGCGTTTATTTTGCTGAGGCGTAGAGAGTGACTACTTCTTTTCCCGATATAGTTACTTCAGCTGCCCTAACCAGGTCCGCAAAACTTCAGCTTTGTGGACGCCTTATTAACAGAGAGCATCATTGAGTGCTCGCTGAATATTTTCGGAAGGTTTTATCACTACTTTTTTGCTGACAATTGCCTTTTTCTGCAAGTGGAATTTGGAAGCGAAACAGTTACTGGGTCTAATTACAAGAGAGGAGCAGAGAGAGCCCTTTGTCTCGACATAATCCTCACTCCTTTCTTTCTTATCAAATCACTGGTGTCAACCCGCAGATGCATCTAAATAACTGAAACAATTAGCTTATCTCAGAATCAGTGCCAATTACTTGAGTTTTCGGCAGGTTTCTCTGGCATTTTAAATCAATTTTTATCTTGCGCTGAAGCTACAAGCAAATATCAAATATTTAAGACCATGAATGATGTTCCACCACTCTGACCACAACTCTTGTGTCTGCTTTTTAATCTATTTTAGCACCCACTTTAAGTTTCTTAATTCCTCGTCTAATGCCTATTCCCCCTCGCACAAGAACTATGAGGCTATAGCATAGAATTCTTGTAGTTGCCATTGTCTCATGCTGAGTTGCAGAGTTGATCTTCGTTAAGTAGTGGTGTCATGAAAATAACGTACTTCACTGCTAGAGCATGAAATATCCAAAACATTATTGAAAAATAAACGTACATTTCAGTAAATATATAACACAACGCTGAGTCCCAGGGGAAATTGAACGCAGGAAATCTTCGTGGTTTATCCCAAAGCCACGCCACGATCTAAACGGTATCTACAAAAGAGCCTATACAGGCATCCTGCAGCTCCAGTCTCCTGTTGACATTTGCAATATTTTGTGGTTGCCTGGTCAAATTTTCGTAGCGTAACACTACGAAAATTTTGAACGGAATGGGTGGTTATATGGCCAACTCCTTGCGATGTGTTCACACATTTTTCACCACTAGAAGCATGAAGCTATTAACGATGTGTGGAATCGTGCGTATATAAAAAGAATCGTATGGGCTACGAACTTCATTACCAATACATTCATTAAGAATCCTTATAAGCACACTTCTTTGTTTCTTGCTGATATCATTTTCGCGTTATATGTCCGCAAAAACAGATTGTGAATCATCTTTTATTTCATAATTTCAAACATAAATCGTTTAGTCATTGAGAACTATTTTTGTTTTACATCCGATATCACTCGCATAAGACACGAAGATGACATGGTATAAATATGTGCATCTTAGCAGCAAGTATACCTTTTCTATCACCTGAACCGGTTGCAAACTAGTATGGATCAATGTCACTTTCGCAGAGTTTTCGTGGCCGAAACTCCACAAAAAAGCAAAAAAAGAAGAATCAACCTCACTAAATGCAAATGTAATCAACCTGCGAGAGTCAGTCATTCTGGTACAGTGAATACCTTGCACGCCATTGCAGGGCCAAGATGAGCAAAGAAACACGGCCACGACAGCCTTTTATGCCACTCGCATGCGCCAACCGCAACTGCAGGAAGCATGGAGGTCACGTCGCTCACCATTATCAGAAAGGCCTGCGACTAGACGACACGAGGCGTTAATGCGAAAAAAAAAAGCAAACGTCAAGAGGACGCTCCCAAGGCTACATCGCGTTAAGCTCCGCTACGTCATCATTCCCGTGACATCGCCATGGTCGAAGGCTGCCAATGCGAGCGTTGGCCGAACGTTCAACACTGGCTCGATTTCCGCCACATCCTCGCTCAAGGATCACGTGTCAATGAACAAGCCGAGTGCATGTAAATTCATAAAAACACACACGATGCTAAATTGTTCATCCGTGCATATTTTCTCAAGCGTCATGATCATGTTGCGCACGCACATCTTGTGCCTAATTAGAGGCACTCTCTTCATCAAAACGTAGAAAACCATCCTCGCTTGCATGCGAGTTATCCTGCAGCAATGTGCACTCATTCACCAACTCATGAGAACGATAACTGTGAAATATGCCTTTCTTTCTGATTGCGGCTGCTACTTTATTACGTTTGTCTTTGTTGGCATCAGCTTTTCGCTGTGAAATGAGCGAAGAGAGGTGGCACCGAATTCTTCCAATACTATTCTTGAAAACACATTGTCCCACAACTGGTTGCAGAGCAAGGCCCATGGAAACAAGCAATATTTAGAGAGACTCAGCCTAGTTGATGTCCTAGTAGCCCATATTGGGGGTTCTCTGTTATCAGCGTATACAAAAAAAAGGAGCCAGCTCTACATTTTGCTTGTCATAGAATAAGCAAATTGCGCTTAAACTCCTTAATACTAAGTGACTAGTAACCATTAGTTAGGCAAATCGCATAGCAGGAAGCCTAGCTTTACAATCATGAGAGAGAGAAAAAAAATATCCGAAAAAGAGGGAGGTTAACTACACTAAGTCCACTTTGCTACTCTACACGGAGGAGAGGGGAATGAGAGAGAAAGAGAAAGAGAAAGGAGGATATACCTATTGCACATAACACACACACCGCACACACTGTTCAGGTTTAGCAGGTGGTCACACAGTGACGTTGCCCTCAAGAATTGTAGAAGGGCTCGTGTGGCTTTCTGGGCTGAAGTACGTGAAGGCCATGCTCCCAAGATCTTCTCCAGAGTAAAGGGTCGATCATCCAGCCTCCTTAAGGCACCCTGGAGAGTCCGGCATTCTCTGGACCCGCTGGCACACGACATGGTCGAGAGTTTCTTTATAATTGCAGTTATCACAGTTGGAGGTGTCAGCCATACTAATTAAATTACTTAATAAATTGGTGAAGGCAACGCTGACCCACAACCGACACAGCATTGTAGCGTCCCTTCGCGAAGTCTTTGATGGCAGCTGTAATTGGAGTAGTAAAGCGAGGTTCTGTGGACGTCGAGTGAAGTTCAAGGGAAGATTCTTAGTTGTATTATTATGCGTGACGTTGCGAAGCTCTTTTGCGACATCAACTCTTGGCAGATGTATGAGCAGTGTGGGTGCTCCGTCACGGGCACAACGGCCAGTACAATCATGAAAGAAGTCTGTGGCTCGTAAAGGCCTTCCGCTATGCCAACGAACACGCTCCAAGACTACAGCGAACGACGCAGTACCATCTCTTGCGTTCGTGCGTCTTCGCTAGTATTACGGAAGAATTAAATGTTACCAACTAGTTTAACTGGGATTGATAGAACACATACAATTACGGCTTTTTCTGTGCACATAGTAAATATGTGGGAACATACAGTAGGCACGGAACATGAAGCTCTTTTTTGCTTTACACAGCGTAATGAGATTGTAATTGCCTGTCAATTATGTTTGCTTTCTTTTTGACAAATTTAACGTATGCCGATTGGTAAGAGGATGCGTCGCGAGAATATTTACGTATACGAATGAAACAATGTGTTGTAAGATGGAAGCGTGCACAAACAATTCCACTCGCGCCATGTTGCTTCGCAGAAACATCACTTTTTTTTCTACCACGACTCGCTTTTTTAAAAGGCTTCAGCATGAAATAGGGTGCCATTCTAACCCTTTAATACCTGAAATATAAAACTGTTATACAAAACTCAAAATTCATTGGATTTCCAGCATTAAATTATAATCTTTACTAGATTCTGCAATTCAGTGATCTAACAGTAATAATGCACATCTTTTATGTATGTCGAGTATTTTCTATATCCCTTGGAAGCCAAGACTTTGGAACAAAACGTTCTTCAGAACTACGTAACGTATGGTGTGCCAACTTCTGGGTGCGTACACATGATATAACTTACGTCACCCACGCGAGAAAAAAACGAAGTGAGACATGTTCTCCGTGCTTCATGCGCTACACCACCAGAAACAAATTATTAGGTTCTTACATAAATACCTTAAAGAAGATGCGCTGAACTTTACATTCAGCTAGCTACGTTCCCTGTGAGTACTTTACAGCCAGCATTAGAGGCGGCACGCTTTCGTGACTTGCCTACTTGAAGTTTTTCGGTATGTCGCGGATGCGCGACACTTGGCATTAGAGGGGCCCTGTGACATTATTTGAGAACACATTTTTCATCGGTTCTGCTGGTGCTGTGGAACGCACCGATATCATTGCGCACATGGCAACGTCAAACTTGAATCTGCCGTAATTTTAATTCACGGGACGAACTACCTTGGTTTTAGACTACGGCGACACACATCGGCTAATTTTGTTATTGGAAGTGACCTCGTGTCGTGTGACGTGACGACAAACACCGTTCGTTTTTGTTTGGCTTGACGCCAGAAATAGCGTGCAATATTCATTCGGTGGCAGCTAGGCCGTACGAGTGAATGGTAAAAACAGCAAACACATTTTTTTACACTTTCTCAGAAAATAATTATTCCAGTTTTGAAATTTTGTATTTTCAGAACGAACACAACGCTTAGTCTGCGAACGAGGCTCTCTATTCTACGCCGGCATCTATGGATGGAAACGTATGCCATGATTTTAGCGAGCCAAAAATGCAGCAGGTGGAGGCGCTGGCATTTCCGTTGGAACGCATCTTGTATGCAAGCCGAGAAGTGACCCTGGCCAAAGGTTATGTATATATCTTACACAGGGTGACCGAGGGAGCGTCTACTACCTGTTGCACGTGGTTCGCAGTAACCATGCTAAGGACGCCAGTCCAAAAAAGAGCGGTAGCGAGGTATTGTATGAAAGCCACGATGAGGTAACATTACCGGAATGTTTTGATTTGATTTGATATGTGAGGTTTAACGTCCCAAAACCACCATATGATTATGAGAGACGCCATAGTGGAGGGCTCTGAAAATTTCGACCACCTGGAGCACCTTAACGTGCACCCAAATTTGAGCACACGTACCTACAGCAATTTCACCTACATCGAAAATGCAGCCGGAATTTGATCCCGCGACCTGCGGGTCAGCAGCCGAGTAACTAAGCCACTAGACCACTGCAGCGAACTTCCGGAATGTTTTTATCAGACGCGCGCTGTGATTGTAAGTGATGTTTGATGTCTGCAAGCGAGTTAAATGTGAAATTGAACGTTTCTCGTCATCATCTGCTTGAGGTTTAAATTTGAGGACTCATACCCTCAGTTTACATGCACCAATTTTCATCATTCTTGTAGCATTCATCCGAGTAATTATTGCTGCACGCGTTCTGGTGCTAAATAAGGCAGTTTCACAATTGTCGCAGGGCCCCATTACAGGGATAAATACATATCTTACAATAGCGGAACCATGCAATGATAAATGGGTAAAAAAGTAAGCCATATACTGTTTAAAATCTCTTCTACAAACGAGATGTATGGAATGATACGATGATGTCTGAGCTGACACCTGACACATCGGTAGAAACGCCATTGAATTCGATAAAATAATTGTGTCATTGACTTCCAAAAATATCCACACAATCGCCGCCACCCTGAGTGAAGCTTAACATGCGAAGGTGACACATGTCAGAGGTTTATTTTCTCGTCCAACACTCCTTACTCTCTTTTTCCGGAATTTCCAAAAAGAGAAAGATATGTCTTGTGACACAAACCGTCTTCTCCTGGCGGGTGGCGTAGAGTATAATTGTCCTTCATTAGCTTTTGTTGGTCTGTATGTATGTATTGATGTCAAGGGGGAGAGGGCACCAAACTTTGAATTCACAACTGACGCCGCTACGTTAGCCTGCAGCTCCCCATGTTACTTCTTCTGTGACGTCTCAGAGAAAAAGAACAGCCTGTTCAAAATTTTTTCTCAGGCAACACTGCTGTAGGTTTAGCACAACCAGGGATTGCGTTTTCACAATTGCGTTGTCGTTTGGTTAATAAAGAGCTCATATCGTTAAACTATACGTATTGTGCAGATATACAATGCAGGCTTATTACACATTCTCCGCATTCAGATTCATGAAGGCAAGTACATGATGTATTCACCAAGCGAGATTTAGGTGCTTCCAGCAAACCCTTGAGCTCGCACTGGAACAATTGTAGAATCTGATTGATTGATCGATTTGATTGATATGTGGAGTTTAACGTCCCAAAACCACCATATGATTATGAGAGACGCCGTAGTGGAGGGCTCCGGAAATTTCGACCACCAGGGGTTCTTTAACGTGCACCAAAATCTGAGCACGCGGGCCTACAACATTGCCGGCTCCATCGCAAATGCAGCCGCCGCAGCCGGGATGCGACCCCGCACCCTGCGGGTCAGCAGCCGAGTACCTTAGCCACTAAACCACCGCGGCGGGGCAACAATTGTAGAAGCTTGAAAATTCCATTAAAACTACGCATGCATATGCATATAGATGGCCTCGTCTCTGACAACGTTTGAGTTAATCTGATGTTTGCCTTTGTGTACTGTAGAAGTAATGCAGTTGCAGGGCATAATTATCCGCGGAGGATCTCTTGTTAATGAATTAATGCAATGTGTATTCCGCCAAAAAAAAAAACGACAAATGTGCATTTATTTGTGCTTTACCCTAGGTTCTTGTATTTGTTGAACTGCTCACAAGTCCCTTTTAAAAATGAATTTATTAATGCTTAGACGAGTTGAGTGCACGAAAGAACATATACAGGAGAAAGAGGCGAACACACACAGGCGCCTGTGGGCGCACGCCTCTCTCGCTTGTCCGCGTCCTTTCGTACACTCAGCTTGTCCAAGTATGGCAAACCGAGAAGGCCACATAGCCACCATCATCGTTTTTTTTCAGTGGTTTATGTGTAGTCAATACAAACATAGCACTTACGAATTTTTGTGAAGGATTTTGTGAAGGAAAAAAGTATCTTCTTTTTTCGGCTTCGAGAATTGCGAATTTAAGGAAAGCGGCAGATATGAATTTATTGTAGTGATGAATTGGAGTTGAGCACATTCAGCGTCTTTTGTTTTGTTTTTTCCTGTAGATGTGATTATTTTTAGCGTTAAGCTACAATGAGTACTAATAATGTTTGAAAACAATCAATACCAAAGGGCACTTCACTCAGCATGGAAATAGGCACATGTTCTGAAAGCAGAGAATTAAACATTCACTTGTTTGGATATGCGGCAGGAAGTATTCAGCTAGCAAATTTTCTCAGTTGATCTACAGTCTCGTCAGATGACGATTGTTGCGTCAATTTCTTCTAATAGTGTTGTGGATAGATCACAGAAACTAAGACCGGAAGGACTTTGTGAGAACCTAGTTTGTGCATAGTGACGAGAATTCCTTAGCGTAAAAAGCAACGCAGCACGCAAGACGAAAGACAAGGGACAAGCGTCCCATGTGTCTATTTCTTACGTGCTGCATTTTTTTTTGCGCTAAGTAACGCCTTTAAGCTGAGACCGACCTGCACCGATTTTCAGACGAATATTTTTCGTACAAAGATACCTTTATCAAGCTGGTTTTTTTAGAGCTTTAGGGATCTTTCCCATCACACACAGGCACATAGTCTCAGTCACGTGACAGCTAGTGAACGTGAAAATTGCGGACAAGGCAACTGATAAGATGTTGAGATAAGCAGGTCACTGACCGCGAAACAGCAACGTGTCCACCGGCAAGCATACTCGTCCATCTCAATAAGCTAGGACTTTAGCTTATGGACGCACAGATTGAAGATAATTATCTGACTAATATTTACATTCATAGCAAGCTGACACATAACAAGCTTGTTTTGATCTGGCGAAATAGGAACAGGTGGTAATGTTGATTGATATGTGGGGTTTAACATCCCAAACAACCACATAATTATGAGAGATGTCGTCGTGGAGGGCTCTGGAAATTTATACCGCCTGGAGTTCTTTAACGTGCACCCAAGCCTGAGCACACGGGCCTGCAGTGTTAGATGCGAAGCATTTCTTATCGAACTTTTGCGACTTTGGGCGTATCTATCTAGCCGCTTAGGTTTGAGGGCACCCCCTTAACTTGGCGTAAACCAAAATTAGCATGGGAGGGTAAGGTGGTTTGACGAACATGACGCGCTAATCAAGACATGAATAATGTCAAAATCCCGTCACCTACGTCGTCAAACACTTCCCGCCAGACAGTGGCATATATCCACGGCTGCGTATGTGCTGCTGGTATGCGGGTATGTGCCACGGGTGATTGACACTCAGTATCTACCCAGAAATGACGAGAACACACACGGGAAATTTTAACGAGCGAGTGTTAAAAAATACCCGACATTGGTAGCGTCGGCCTGAAAAATTGGTTCGAGCTTGAATAGAACCCAAGTATTCTGCGTGGCAGGAGGAGGAGGAGGAAAAAACCTTTATTGATGCTGGCTGGGCCAGATAGCCCTTATCCCCGCCGGGCTGGTTGACATCCCTAGTCCGGGACGTCATTAGTCGAGGCCGCCACCCGAGCCCGCTGGACTAGAGTTCACTGTTCCTCTAGTGTGGAGCTATTGAGTAGGGTCGTCTCCCAGTCCTCTTTGGTGGGGTTGGGAAAGAAGGTTAATTTTGGGCTCATTTGGCAGGCCCAGACCATATGGTAAGTGTTGGCCACTTCCCCACAGTACTGGCACTGCCCACTTGTTTTTGATCGTAATATTTGTGTATGGCTGAACAGAGCAGCGTATTTGTCTGTAGGCGCCACAGGATGCGCTCCTCCGTTTTCGAGAGTCCCTTCGCTGGTGCGGGATACAAGCGGCGTTGCTCAATGTAGTATTCTTTGATTTCTCGAAAGCGTGTTAAAGGTGTGGGACGTTCAGGTCTATCAGGGGAACGGGGAGTTTTCCGGGAAGTAAGCACGCGGGCCGCTGCATGTGCAGCCTCGTTACCCTGTAGACCCTGATGTCCCGGAGACCATATAAGACGTTTTGGGGTAGGATCGCGGTTCCTGATGCTGAATTTTAAAAGTCTATGAGCCAATGAAGAGATTTCTCCTGTAAGATAGCTCTCACAGGCTCTTCGAGAGTCTGTAACTATTTGTTTTGAGTTTGGATGGGATACTGCCAGTGCAATGGCCACCTCCTCCGCCTTACTTGAGCTTGTGGCTTTGAAAATGAGGCCGTCCACCTGCGTTTCTTGATGTATTACCGCCGCCGTGTAGTATCCCCTTGGTGACGGCTGGGCCACATCGACGTAATAGACCCCATTACGGGAGCCAAGCCGTTGTTCAAGTGCCTCAGCGCGCGCTTGCCTTCTACCCTGGTGCGCCTCCCTGGTCATATTGCGGGGAAGCGGGGACACCCAGAGTTTTCTTCTCCAAAGTTCAGTAATACGCTCCGCGTTTTCAATTTCGCATTCGTGCCGGATCCAGAGGCGGTCCAGTAGGCGCCGCCCGGGGGGCGTCTGCGTAAGACGCGTATATTGATTTGTGAGGTGGGCTTCTTGGAGCTCTTGTATAGTGTTAAAGACTCCCAATGCAGAGAGTTCCTGATTTGAAGTGCTGATGGGTAAATCAAGTGCGCGCTTAATTACTTTCCTAAGAGTAGCATCGACTCTGTTCTCTTCGTGTTTAGTCATTCGTAAGTACGGTATT
>NW_023607187.1:0-39478 GCF_013339725.1 Rhipicephalus microplus
TCTCAGCAACATTTCTAACTCAGTGCACAAGTCGTGCTTTGTGATCTCTCATGTAACTGTCACTAGCTTTATTATTCGGTGTATGAAGTCCACCGTGTGTCAGGTACTTCCATATAGAGCAAGCAGTTCGCTTTTCCTGCTATGTTTGTCGATGTGGCCTCTTAAGTGCCCGTGGGACGGCTTTCAGATTTTCTATAGTAGAGCAGTGAGTACTCTAATTCATTAAGCACGTTTTCTTAACATACAACAAAAAATGGGACGGCTCACTGCTCTCCCGTACATGTGTTAGAAGTACTCGAAATCGTGAAGCACTTTTTCCTAAACACAGGGACTCATCAATACGAGGCCGACGGCATGGTTCTAAGCTCTCCCATAGTAGAGTACTAAGTAATCTAAATCATCAACATCTTTTTCTAAACACACAAATCTTCAGACGTACTTCTGCCTCGGAGCTTTTTCAACGCAGTGATGCCAACCTTAGGGATTTATCCCGGGCGCGGCCCGGGTGTGATTTGTCGATGCGACCTCATCGAGTGTGAGGGCCAAGGGACCGCTTTCAGCTCTTTTTGAGTAGAGTACCGAGTACTCTGAATTGTAACCACTTTTTCGAAACAAACACACATATCGTCTTAGGGCTGTCGCAAACACGTAACAGCCTACGGGACGGCTTTGTGCTCCCCTATAGTAGAGTACCAAGTACTCTAACTGTTAACGACTTTTTCTAAACACACAGACTATCGTTGTCTTCGTCAGATATGCATCGTTTAGGGCCACGGCTTCATGAAGTGTGAGGCCCGCGGGACAGCTTTATGCTCTCTCATAGTACTGTACACAGTACACTAAATTGTTAACACAAAGAGAATTTATTTGTACAGCTTTCGGAATTATTTACATCTGTCTTCACCGACAATGATCTTCTTGTTGCTCTTGTTGCTTCGTGTTCCTGGGGCCGCGATGCGCGCTATCTCGTTCTATCTTCTACGTGAATCATGCACTTGCCGCGTCATGCTACACAAGGCCTGAACATCCTTATACAATGGTACCAGGAAGGGTGAGCATAAGAAGGCGCTCAACACTGAATCGCGAGGAGGAAATGATGCTGTATACAATTCACACAAGTGCAGGCGCATTCTTATACAAGCCACACGAAAGGATTACAATAAGCGGTGTTATTACATCTGCTCATGTCACTTCACAGGCATATTTGTCCTTGCGTGTTTATCCAAGGGGTGGGGGGGGGGGGGAGGGAAGGCTAATATGGGGTGATTGGGAGGTGGATCTTGCCCTCCTTAACAAAAAAGAATCTTGTATGCCAGCGGCGAAGAAATGCTTCCTCGCCGTTCGCCTCTAGCTCTTCCTCTAGCGAGTTCCGCAAAAGTCTGCGGATTCGCGATATTGCGGGGAATGCTGCACGCATCGGCGTTTTCCGAGCCTCAGCCAGGCAACGCCGCTTCCATATTATAAACATGGTGCATAGGATAACCAATCGTGCGAACGCACTCTTGTTCCGGGCCAGGCTGGGGGGGGGGGGGGGGCGTCGGATCTTGAAGTCTCGCGCTACCAGCCGCCAGGCGGGTATAGCTGCGGGGCACTCGTACAACGCGTGCTTCGATGTTTCAGTGGCCCGACAGTTGGGGCACTGGTCTGATGGTACCACTCCGAAGTTCTTTAATCGCTGCCGTGTTGGGAGGACGTCCCAGTTCAACTTCCACACGAAGTCCAGCACTTCTCTTGCGCAAAGGCGGCCTCTTGTAGCGTTTTCTTTTTCCATGCGCGGACTTTCATTCTGTCTTCTTCCGAGAGTGGTTTTTTACTAGAGCCTCCGCAATGCTGACGGGCGGATCTTGTCAATGTCGCACTCGGAGGCTTCCTTCTGTATCATGTGCATTGTTATTGCCGCTGTTTTGTAGAACTGTGACAGTGTTTCCGCGAGTGGTCCCGTATGTCTCCCGGCGTCGAGAAACTCTGCGTTTGTGCTCGCCCAGTATCGCAGGAGGTTCATGCCGATGAATTCGCCAGCTTGGTGTAGGGTTCGTGTTGTCTTTAGAGTTTTGCTCGTTACCGTGACGTGTGGCAAGGTGAGACCCCCTTCGCTCATCGGTAGATAGAGCAGGTTGCGCCAAATCGGGGCAGGTTTCCCTTCCTACAATAGGTGCCCGATGATCTTATTCAGTTGGCTCGCTATTCGGGTTGGGATCACCGCCAACCGGCTAACGTGGTTTGCGTAAGCGCATACACTTAACTTGACTACTTGCGCCTTCTCCCGCAGGTTGAGCTCAAGGCTTTCGGCGCGGGTACCCGTTGAGCACGCTCCAGCGCTTGCTGCCAAGTCTTCTCTGTCGCGCTGTTACAGCTGAAGTATTCCGAGGACTCTCACCGTGTCTACCGTCCCAATATTCCCGAGTGCCTCTTTAGGGAAGGAGCCAAAAATAAGCGCTTTGCTTTTCTCCGAGTTCAACTCGGCGCCAGAGGCCTGGGCGTAACGGTGGAAGGCGCTCCGGAACTCGCGTAAGCCGCGCTCGTCTCTTAAAAAAAGAGACACATCGTCGGCGTACGCTAGCACCTTGAGCTCGTCGCTTCCGGTCAGTGGAAAGCCTCGGATGTTAGAGGCTGTGGTCAGGCTTGTCAGGAGCGGTTCGATCGAGAGGATGAACAGGGTAGGACCCAACGGGCAGCCCTGTCTTATACCACGAGTGTAGCTAAAAGAAGGCCTGACCGCGCCGTTCACAACCACGTTGCTCGTCAAGTCCGAGTATAGAAGCTTCATGAGGCCGATGAAAGTCGTGGTAAGCTGAACTCCTGCATAACCTGGAATAGGTACACATGTCTGACCTTGTCAAATGCTTTCGCTTGGTCTAGTGAAAGAAATTCAAGAAAATTGTTAACCACTTTTAGGGGCAAAACTACTTATAGCCGCACCCGTTCGTCCCCCGTAGCATGTAACAAGTATAACATTGTGACCTCCAAGGTGATGCCGGTGAGAGACTTCTTCTGTGCGTTGTTGAACAATAAAAAATAGTGCTCAATGTACATGTCAATGGCTGCTAATGGGGAATGAGAGACAGGAGCATTCAGCTTTTAGTTAACGCGCCGGCAGCGATCACCATTAGCAGCCATTGCCATGTACATTGAGCACTATCTGACAAGAAAGGGTTGCTACGTTATACTCGCTGGGTGTAACCTCCTTAGCTTTAGAAAGGTTTAGCGAGCGTTGAGCTGCAGTGCCATGAATACTATGAACTGTATATACCATGAATGAACTCGAGGTGGTTAAAAATAGGAAGTAGATACGAAGCGCAAGCCGTAAGAAAGTACAAGCCGAATTCTCCGCCTCTCATTTCCCATTAGCAGCCATTGGCATGTACATTGAGCACTATCTGACTGAAAAAGTTTGCTACGTCATACTCGCTGGGCGTAACCTCCTTGGGTTTTGAAAGTTGTAGCGAGCGTTCGGCCGCAGTGCCATAAATACAGTGAACTAGTATATACCATGAACTCGAGGTGGTTAAAGGTGGGAAGTGGACCCGAAGCGCAAGCCGTAAGAAAGTGTGCGTGTGCCACCTCTCGTTTAGTCCTTGGAATGTCCGCTGGATGGCGGTGCTTCTATATGGGGAATATAATGAAAAGATGCGAGATGGTGGTACTTGGAGTGTTGAATAGAGGACGAACGGACACATAGACAGATGCATGGATGGACGCCTGAACGGACGCAGGGGCGGCTGCATGGAAGAACGCACGAACAGACGCACGCACAGACGGGCTGATGGACGCATGGACAGTCACACTTACGGACGCATGGACGGACGGAAGCAAGAACGAATGGACGGACGAATTCTTCGCCCCACTCTCCATCATTCACTCCGTGGATATGCTGCCATTTTTTTTCTAAACTCTCACCATGGGGAACAAATTTTGTAGGACGTCTTCTCAAAATAAGATGCAATCATCCTGTCTAGAATAAGGTCTCATTCAATTAAGTCATTATAGAGAACAACTCATTACCACATGAGGTTACCCGTAGCGTCTAACATGGTGGTGAAAAGAAAACAATAAAAAACGTCATATGCTGTTCCAACGGGGTCAATATAATAATTATTCATGTGTCTTCCTTCCCCTTTCCCTTATCCCCTGTGTAGAGTAGCAGGCTAGAGCGAACTAGCTCAGACCAACCTCTCTGCCTTCTAATAAATTCTCACTCACTAAAAATTACCATCCTGATATAGTAACCACACTAAAATTTTAGCTTAAAACTATTTATAGTCCTTGCTCTTCTGGTTTGCATGCACACAAACTGTAGCATCAATATTTATTTAAAAACACATTTGAGAATTTCAGGTAAGAAGGAAACCTGAGACTACTAGTGAAATTAAGATAGGCGATTTGATGAAAACAAATACGAAACGCTCAATAAATTTGAGGCCAGTAGAAAGTGGACATGTCTCGACAACTAACGGAATCTTTTACGCAGAAAATGGTGGGCGGGTTTCGGTGAAGTGAACGCAGTGATTGTTCACTGCACGACATATTTTAAGGTGCGAAAAAAAAATGTCAATTTATCAAAGGAGTCACGCTAGTGAGAGAACGCTGAGAGCAGAAATGACTTCAGGAAGCTATACTGGATTACTATATGGCGATAACTAACTTTTCTCGAAATAAGTCATATGCCTTCTTCGCTGTCTCAAAGGTGCCGTTTCAGGAATTCCGCCAACGTATCGCTTCGGAGAGCAGATTGATACATTTCCGGCATGAATGCCACTTCACACAATCTGAGTTCCATTAGCATGAGAGGGAATTTTTTAGAGGAATGCACAAGCAACACTTAGGACTTCCTGCTTTATTGAAAAATGATAGATATCAGGCCTTAGTAGACGCTCCGTTCTTAAATGGAAGCTATCACGCATTACCATGCTGCCTAGTGGTTCAAACTAGGAGACGGGAAGAACAAGTCTGCACATGTCAGCACCATTCAGGCGACTTCCCTTTGTCCAATGGCAACCATGGACATCACAGTACGCTTTCCGTGTCATATGTTAAGTACGCTTTATTACAAGGGCATCTCTTGCGCAGCGTTAGCCTTGCGCTTTTGTTAAAAGCTGTGCAAATGTTGCGGTAGCAGTTGCACAGCTGTAGTCAAGTATCTAACTATTTGCTTTATCACCGTATTTCTCGGCATTGCCCGAACATGGAAATTAATGCGAAGGCTGAAGCTGAAGAAACCAGAGTAGGGAAAATAATTGGAGGCTAGAAAAAAGCAATATATATATATTTACGAAACATTATTGTCAGACAAGATACTCTCGAGTGGACAATGTTAGCCTCCAAAGTGTGCTTCCCTGTGGCGATATTTCAAGACAATATTTTAGAGAGGCGGTGCGTGTATTCTTATTTACAGAATACTCGGTGGTTAATTGTTTAGATCTTTTGAATGCGAAGCATTTCTTAGGCGAACTTCGGCCGACTTTGAGCGTATAATCTAGCCGCCTACAACTTCTAGCTCCCCTGGCCGTTTCCATAATAATATCGGTACCGAATTTGATATGGCATAGACATCACTGTATGAAGAACATATTTGTCTAGTATGACATGAAAAGCATCACATTGTATGGTCAGGAATGTCATAATTTACATTCATGTCCGTGCAGCTCTTGCGGTGGTTTTGGTTCGCAATGGCATGTTGCCAAACTGGTATGGTATGACATGATTGCATGGCAAAAGACCAGCGAGAGACCCTAACATGAAAATCATGACATGCGTTGTCATGTAACAACCATGACTACATTCCACGCTCATGATGTGCTCGCGGCCGTTTGCTAGCGTCACATGTACCAAACTTGTATGACGGTACGTGAATGGAGGATGAAGGTATGATACTAGGTGCGAACGTAATAAACATGAGATGCGTGTCATGTAACAACATGACTACATGCTAACGCTCATGAGGCCTCGAGGCCGCTTCTCTAGCTTCACATGTTTCAAACTCGGTATCACACCCGTGAACGGGGGCATAGGCAAATGACGCATCCAAAATATGATAATCACGACTTTCGTGTCATGTAACACATACATGCTGCACTCATGATGCGCTCGCGGCCGTTTTGCTAGCTTCATAATCGGTATTAGCCAAATTTGGTATTGGCATAGCCAAATTCGGTATTGCGTAATGTCAATGAATGACGAAGCTATGTGACTGGTGCGAACATGATAATCATGAGATGAATGTGATGAGAGAACACGACTACATGTCGCCATTGTTGAAACGGCGAGGAGAGCTAAAAGTCGTAGGCGGCTAGATAGATAGATAGATGCGGTCAAGGTCACCAAAGTGCGCTAAGAAACGCCTCGCATTTAAAAGGGGGAGACGCACTGTTTTCTGGGTAACGAATCGGCGCGAAATGCAGCATGTCGTATTTCACACAGGGTTCCGTCGGGCCGCGCCGACAGACGCAGGTCGCGCCTGGCGTCAGACAATAAGTGCTCGTGTTTTCCTAAAGTAGCGTCGCTGTGCCTAGCGTTTGCGCGCGTCAAGCTACATTAGAGTATACTGGGCCCTTCATAATGCGCTCGCGGCTGTTTTGCTAGCTCCGCCTATGGCCAATTTGGTGTTACGTGACGTTAATGGGTGACAAAAATACATGACTGGTGCAAAGATCATAATCCTTACACGCGTGTCATGTAGGAACATGACAACATAATACGCTCATAGCATGTGGCCATTTTGCTTATCTCCACATATACTAAATTTGGTATCACAGGTTGTGAATAGATGACGAAGGTAAACGACACATCCAAACATGATAATAATGACTCGGAAGTCATGTACGGTATCATTTACCTTCACCTTGTAAGTTGTGCCGACTTTAAAGTGACATAACCACAGTTCTCAATTGTGCTTCGCATTACAATCGATTCCCACTGTACGTGGGATCTGCCAAATTGATTTAGAGAAAGTTGGCCGATACTGTCAACAAGGGTTACGGCTTCTTCAGCTACTGAATTGCGGAACGATTAGCGGCACACGTTTGCTTACTGCAGTGAAGTTTTTGTGGAGTGCGATGGATTATATCAGTCAGCGCTGGAGAGCTTCTGTGTTGGGGCAATGCGTAGTACGTACGGCCCGCTATGTGATGCATGCATATTCTTCACTGCTGCACATGCTAAAATCTTACTTACGTGGCCTTTATTTCATGTAAACATTGATTGACTGGCATTGAAACAATTTATTGCTGGCAAGTTGTGGGATCAGTGTCGTCTTTTCTCTCGGCCTGTATGCGGCATCACCACTAAAATAAGTATTGCAAGATGCCTGTGAGTGAGCTGCTCCAACGAGCGGGGGAGAAGCCGTGACGCAGAAGCAGACGACGACTATGTGAACGACCAGCCGCCATATCAAAGCGCCCCTGGTGTTTTAAAAAACCATTTCGTTTTAATACGCGGCTATAAATTATACACCAATATTCTTAGTTATTGTTTTTCAAAAAGCTATCTCAGTGCGGAAGATGATCAAAGCTTTTTTTCAGTTGTCAGTAAAATAGTAATATTCCAACCTATATACAAGTGCCGCCGCAATCCAGATGACGCTATCATCGCGTCCAATTTCAGTCCTCATTGGCTATATGGCATGCCACTCCACTGCACGCGTTTAGAAAAAGCGTATCACAATTGAAAGTACTATGTACTTTACTATGCGAAGGCATGAAAGCCGTCCCGGAGGCATGAACAGAAATAAAAAAAACCTCGTGTTTAGAAAAGAATGTCTAACAATTTTGAGTACTTGGTACTCAACTATGGGAGAGCAAGCCGTCGCTCGTACTATCCTGGCGATCACCCGTCGTAACTACTGTGTTTAGAAAATATGTTTGATAATTTCGAGTACTTTGTACTCAAGCTATGGGAGAGCACTAACCATCCCGCTAATCCTGTGTGTTTAGGAAAAAATGGTTACCAGTTTGAGTACTAGGGACTCTACTATGGGAGCGCATAAAGCCGTCCCGTGCGCAGACAGAAGAGTGAGGAAAAGCGCGAATCCTCCACCGACCTTCCGGCGCGCGCAGCGGTTGGAGCCTCATAACGACTTCTGGCGTACTCGACAACACCGTATTAAAGATCCGCACTTTCTACGGTTATCTGTGCGGTTATGGCAGAAAAGATGTTTTGAATGTTATTCTGTTTTACTTTATCATAACAATCACGAAGAGAGTCTCGGACGAAGCGTTTATTCTTTTATTGATTTACGCCATCCTCAATTTGCTAAACGCACAAAAGACACCTAGTTCAACTCTTGCATAGAACATGCGTGCACCATTGCTGGGGCTATGATAGAAAAATCCAGCGCAACGCATCTACCTATCATCCTGTACAAGAACCGACGTGGTAACCGGACTGGGCTTTAACTTGCGCAAGAATATCCGCCTTGGTGGTTTCAGGGGAGCTAGGGAAGGGACGGGGGGGGGGGGAGGTAAATAAAGCTATAATTCCTGGCCTCCCTTCGGCCGTGTGCGGCAGAAAACATGACTCGCAATGAACGCAAGGATGAAAATGGACAGCCGAAGACGCGCTGCTCACACGACCTGCCTTTGGTCTTCGGAATTCAGGAGGCTAGAACGGGAAATGAACAATTATTGAATTGCAACATCAAGTCACCGTGTCTGTCACTGAAGCCAAAGTCTGCATCACCCTATTTCAGCATTTTAAACAATGAAGGGACTGGTCCCACGCAATAAAAGTATCGAGCAGAGTTGCCGCCCTACCCCCGCCTCCTCTCCCTTGGAGGATTAGGAGGGAGGCTACCCATTCCCTGCCCTCCATGTGTTCATGCGCATGTAATATAGGCCTCTGCTTGTATGTACAATACTGGTTCGTTCTTTAAATTTCTATGTCCTGTGAGTCAAAGTATATATAAAACGAAGAAAACTAATTATAATTTGGTTTACTTTCTAAGTAAGATGTTCCACGCACAAAAAACTCTCTTCCACGTCAGGTTTTCAATTTTTCTTCTGTTTATAAACAAGCTCAACACTTTTTTTTTTCGTGAAATGGCAGCTTCTGATGAAACATTTTAGGCTTAGGTATGCTGCAAGGAATTCACAAGGTCACCGACACGAAAAACAAAATATTAGCAGATTTTCGTTCAATGACTCTTTGATCGTCGTAACGGGGCCATCTTTCCAATGAAACTGAGCTGGCCATGCTTTTGATCGGCTTTTTTGAACAATTACAGGACTCTAAGTGTAGTCACGCTATATGAGGATATGTCAGGCTCAACTTACGCAGTAGTTTAGTATGATAATAACTGTCTAGGAAAGATGTATTTGCGCCAAAGCCTTGCAAGTTTTACGCGTCTACTTTTTAGGAGCGAAGCTCCTTAAGGCGTGGGCTGTGCGCCCCCTGTATGTAGCCACCTCTCGTTCAGTTCTAAGTATTACGCTAGCCACCGCCCGATCTAAAGGGTACAGCCATATCCATCCGTACATCTGTCCATCCATCCGTCCGTCCATCCATCCATCCATCCATCCATCCATCCATCATCCATCCATCCATATCCATCCATCCGTCCATCCGTCCGTCCGTCCGTCCGTCCGTCCGTCCGTCCGTCCATCCATCCATCCGTCCATCCATCCGTCCATCCGTCCGTCCATCCGCCCGTCCGTCCGCCCGTCCGTCCGCCGTCCGTCCGTCCGTCCGTCCGTCCATCCATCCATCCATCCATTCATCCATCCTTCCGTCCATCCGTCCGTCCATCCATCCGTCCATCCATCGATCCGTCCATCCGTCCGTCCGTCCATCCATCCGTCCATCCGTCCGTCCGTCCGTCCGTCCGTCCATCCGTCCGTCTGTCCGTCCGTCCAAAAGATGCAAGATGTTATAAACTAGACGGCGGTACGTGTAGTTGATTATGAAAGATGCGAGGTGTTATAAAATAGGAATGATGCCACATATGGCGCGTGTCATCGTTCGATATAGTGCGGCGACGTACGCTAGGGGGAGCGTTGCAATAAAATCGAGTGGGCAAAATGTACGGAAGATTCGTGGTTCACTTTTTTGTACAATGCGGTTGCAGTTCATATTAAAAATGACAATTGGGGTGTACTTACGTGCATTTTTTTGCCTCTTTAAGTACCACATCAGTCGTCGTTCTATTTGCAGTGAAAAGAGTACACCACGTGAGATAGACGCTGATTTTTCGGTCAAATTAAATTGCTATTTTTGGCTTTGAATTACTTTTCTTGTAACCTAACAAACAAAGAGAATCCGTAGCCCCGAATGTTTTTGTTTTTGTTCATCGTTTTCAAAGCTATCACTGCGAGAACCGAACTGAGATGTACGTAACTCAATAGATGGTTTTTTCAACACGGTAATCATCACCATTTGTCTTGTTTGATCATATGCGATCGTCTTGTACATCGCGTGCAAGGTACAAGTACTGTCATGTTTTCGTGAATTCCAACAGGACGTCTTATCCAGGTGCACTCGACATGCAAAAACTACGCGCCCTGAGAGACGCTCAAAGAGTCATATATCAGCGTGATGACGTAATGGGTGTCGTTGTTCACCTTCCATGCGTTCGTGCAACGCGGACAACTCGCTGCATTTTTCAACGTCGTGTTTGTGGCGATTTATGATTTGCCTGTCCTGTCATTGCGTAAGACGCCCGTGGCATACGTGTGGATTTGCAAAATGCAGCTGCCTGTTCAAAATATATTGAATAAATCAACTCTGACTGTTTGACTTCGAGTAGAAAGAAAGGCAGACATCGGCGTTGCATCGAGGAAAATGAACATCTGCAAGATCGCCTATTCTCAGAAGACAAATCCTCTTATCATAAAAGGTTCTACAACACTGACACGTTGTATGAATACGCAAGCTATTCGTCGCATAACATGTTGCAGCCGCAGCAATGTGCAATATTCGGTATGATAAAAGATATTTTTGTCAGATAGAACGGTTATAAAATAATTCTTTTATCATATAGAACACTCATGCTGTAGGGCCGTTGTGCTCAGATATGGGTGCACGTTAAAGAACCCCCATAGAGTAACCTAGTAACGTTTACTATGTTACTCTTTGGAACCCCAGGCGGTGCGAAATTTCCGGAATCCTCAGATACGGCGTCTCTCATATTCATATGGTAGTTTTCGGACGTGTAAACCGCACATAAAATATATAAAACGCTAATTATGAAGAAAAGTATCTGACAGCGTAGTAGAGTGTATTTCAGACACTACTTTCCCTTTACACTGAGAGTTTTATGCCAACGTCTACCGAGGCCTTCATGAAGTGGTTTCCGGTTACCGATAGGATTTTGGTAAAAATGCAGACATAAGAATGGTCAAGAAAAAATTAAGGGAACGTTGCCGTCCTCTGGTAAGTAAACGTTTGACTTGCGAATGCACGTTGTTTAGAGCTCCGCCGCTTAACCGTTTCGCCTTCGATGCACACATTCGAGGCACGACGAAGGAGCCTTGCATATCGCGCACAATCTATTTCGCTCGGTGCTCCAGTGTAGGAGTGACGTCGCCATCTGAGGGTGGTGAAGTTAAGCAATTGATTAAGACACTAGCGAGTGCCAATGGGGATTGACTCAGTGATTACGCAGTAACGCATCTTGATGCCAGCGAGAAAACTGGCAGTGTTATCATAGAGGAGTTATTCTGGACACAGCTGCGTCTTTAAGATTCGCTTGATGTTAGAGTGTAATGGATCAATGTAGGAGCAATGTGGCTCCCGCAAGTAGCAATGACATTTTACCACTGAAAACCACGTCCCGTGTACCCACTATTAAAATAGTGGCATGAAACACTGCAAAAGCAAATGGTGTCGGCTGGCAAATATCGCGCCTCGGTGGAACGAGACCGAAGTCAGGGGGATGTGGAATGCTGTTGCGCGTTCTTCACTGAAGCTACGAGCTTTGCTCCTTTTGTTACTTGTGTGGAGTGTGGTAGTGTTTGCGTGATTGCGGGCTCAAACTACCCTACAATTAGGAAATTCGCGCCATCCTGTGCCGCTCCCTAAACGATGACGCTTTAAAAGAGTGCGCGTCAAAAAACCTCTTTTATGATACGTTTCTTGATGCCACAATTCGGAAGAGATTCACGATATTCTGTGCCAATGTGTATGTCACAGCATTCGGTACTATAATATGAAACCATGATCGTGGGCGTGATGGTAATGGTGCCGAAAGACGTCCACGTGAGTGCATTGATTTTAAACTGTATTATAGCTGCAAAAATAGCATTACACGTAGTGAAAATTCTGATGATATTGATCAGGCTAAGAAATCAACTATTTGTGTGAAGACACTTTGCACTTAAGTGTTACGGTGATCTCTGTGATGATGTTGCCGTCCACACTTTTTTGGTGATTGGCCACCTTATGCTATTCACACAATTTCATTTGCCCTCGGCCTGCAACTTTTCCTCAAACTCAAAATATCAATATGTCTAATAACATGTGCAGTTGATGACATTCATGTAGAAATTGATTGTAAATGGGCGCGAAAATTCATTTTCCTAAAGTATGTCAGAAAGAGTATCGTTGCTTTATACGAGCGTTTGCGGCACATTACAACAGTCCAAGCAGAACGCTTTTAAATCCACAAGCTTCGATGATGCTAACTGTATACGGCGTTATATATTGAACGACAAAATAAAAACTTTGTATCAGTGTTGAATAATATCGTGTTCTAGTCTAGTATGAGTCGCCACAAAGATGTTGCACCACTTTCTGCGATGAACGAGTCAAACCTAGTTATGCCACGCCGCTCCTAAGGACAGCAAGTAATCTTGCATGAAATCATAAAATTTCAAATAGCACTTTTGAATTGACGCATGTATTCAGCATGTCCAGGTGAGAAATACGCGATACTCTGTTGGTTTTTGCACGTTTCCTGAATTTCTCAGACAACGACTACAGCAGCGTTGAAATCAACCAAAAGCCGTAAGCCCCGAGAAAAAACACAAGACAATGCAGATCAACGCTGACATATTTGTCGCTTTCTCGCACTTTAACATGTGTACTTGTTGTGCTTTTTTTTTACCTCTTCATCTTTTTCTCCAATATATTGCAAGCACGTGCAATACATTGCGTTTTCCTTTAGAAAATGCTTATTCAACATTAGAATCATCATCATCATCATCAGCCTTACTACGTCCACTGCAGGACAAAGGCCTCTCCCATGTTCCGCAATGCTTACGTCAAACATTAAAATAATGACAATAAAAATTGGCAGATCCCACGTACAGCGGGCATTCAATATATGCGAAGCACCAATGAAAATGTTGATATGTCACTTCAAAATCAGCACAACGTTGCGAGGGGGAGGGAAATGAGGCAGTACATTACTTCTGTGCCATGATTATTATGTTTCGAAGTGTCGTTTACCTTCGTCATCTATTCACGTCACGTGATACGAAATTTAGTATATGGGGAGCTAGCGAAACGGCCATGAGCACGCTATGAGCGTGGATTGTTGTCATGTTCTTACACAACACGCGTGTCAGGATTATCATGTTTGCACCAGTCATATATTTCGTCATTCTTTGACGTCCCGTAACACCAAATTTGGTATATGTGGAGCTAGCAAAACGGCCGCGAGCGCATCATGGACTCAATGATATACTCCAATGTACCATTGACGCACGCGCACTCTGGGCACAGCGACGCTACGTTAGCAAAACGCGAGCGCTGTATAGCTTGACGCCAGGCGTGACAGGAGCGACAAACGTCTGTCGGCGCGGCCCAATGGCAATCGGCGTGAAATTCGTGCCGATGCGTTACCCAGACAACACTGCGTCTCCCTTTTTTCCTGGCGGAGGAACGATGGATGCGCTGAAATGCGCATGCGTCAAAGCAATGCAGCCCGGCGCGCACCTGCGAGTATATGGCAGGACCGGTAACTGGCGTGGCAACGTCGCCGTGATGCGAAAAAATGAACGCCGGCGAGCACGCACATCGCGTCACGGCGAAATGTATTCGCGCTTTCACGGTGGCATGCAGTCATGTTCTAACATGACACGAATCTCATGATTATCATGTTTGCGCCAGTCACATACCTTCGCCATCCATTGACGTCACGTAATACCGACTTTGGCATATGTGAAGCTAGCGAAATGGCCGCGAGCACATCATGATTGTGGCATGTAGTCATGCATTTACATGACACGCATGCCATGATTAGCATGTTTGAATGTGGCATTTACCTTTCATTGGAGTCGCGTAATGGCGAGTTTGGTACATGTGAAGCTAGCGAAACGGTCGCGAGCGCATCATGAGCGCAGCATGTAGTCATGTTGTTACATGACACGCATCTCACGTTTATCGTGTTTGCACCCGTCACTTTCGTCAACCATTCACGCACCGTAAAACTAAATTTGGTATATATGACGCTAGGGAAACGGCTGCGAGCGCATAATGAGCTTGGCATGTATTCATGTTGTTATATATCACGCATGTCATGATTTTTATGTAAAAGTTTGACGATTGTGTTCATGATGCAATCATGTCATTCCATACCAGTTTTGCTACCTGCCTGGTGAACGAAACCACCGCAAGAGCTGCAGGACCATGAATTGTAAATCATGACATTCATGACAACGACGTCATAATTTTAATGTTATCACTAGTCAAATATGTTCTTCGTACAGTCATGTTACGCCATACCTAGTTTGGTATCGATACCAATATCTAAACGGCCAGGAGAGCTAAAAGTTGTAGGCGGCTAGATAGATAGATACGCTCGAAGTCACCGAACGTCGCTAAGAAATGCTTTGCATTAAACAGTTTGAAGTGAAACTCGGCATACCGTTTATTCGAGTAAACATTGGCTTGAAACATGAAAATACGGGAGACGGGTTGTGTTTTGTGTAAGTTTCATCGCAGATAAACGAGCCGGTAGAGTAGACAGAGTTAGTCAAGCGTTCGCAGCGGCCGTGCGGACGCAGTCTGCTAGCAATTTTCAACGGCAGACCGCGCCCGAAGGCTGCTGTGGACGCGCAACTAAATCTTTCAAGGGTTTTCACTCGACGTGTGGTCGAGCGTTGCGGGTAGTGGAGAGAGTGAAGCGAGAGATAAGTCTGTTTCGAGTGATAGGAGGAGCCGGCAGCTGCTGCGGGTGAAGAAGAGAGTGACTTGACCTACTTAGCACTCATCCAACACCAGGGGCCAGGGGGTGTGAGCGGATTCGTGGAACAGCGTTACACAGGCTAGTCAAAGAGCTGCTGACATCTACAAAAGCTCCAAAAAAGGTGACTTTACATCACATTTTGAAATTGTTCATGTTGTTCCTTCGGCAACAAAAGAGTGAGGCTTGTTGCCAAGAACCACATCCACTGCGGTGAACACAAAATCATCTCGGCTGGTATACTCTGTTTTCACACCCAAATCTGTCCAGTATCCCTATGCATAGAGGGGCACACGTTTCTTGACGACACGTAGGAAGGAGGACTTGCGTGTGGACGAGTCTCCCTAGACGACATCAAAAGATATATTGAAGTTCTTGCTTAGCACTTCCTTTTTGGCGTCGCCCCCTGAAACCAGGCTATATATTCTAAAATAAATCTGCAAGATACAATTTTTGAGTTCCGTCATCATAGTTATGTGCTTATATGTGCTCCTGAAAAAGAACTAGTGAGTACACAGTGTTCAATAAAAGCATTTTGATTGCAGTTAACACGTCACTTTTAGGGTACGATGTGGTTTCAAGAGAAGGAAAAAATTTGAAGCGTATGCGTTTTACTCGGCTAAAACTAAAGTTTTATGACTAACCGCCATAGTTTTGCATGCTGTCAGGCAGTAAGAAGACGAATTAATAAACACCAACGTGTAATCAGGGTGCGTGCTCTAATATTGCAGCCTTGGGTTAACTGCGGCTAAGGTGCTTCCACCTCTATGTTTAATGGGTGATAGATAATTAAGTGTCCGGGCTAACTCCGATAACAAAGCCTGCCACCTACAATTTAGGGCTTAAGTGGGGGATCATTAAGGACTCTCTTCCACGCCGAGAAAGGGATTCCTAAGCGAAAGGCAAGCGTTCACGCACCACCACTTCTATTCAGTGATTTCCACTGTGCCCCTTTATTGTATAACAGAGAAAAATAAAACAATGGCACCCTTGTGTATTGAAGCAGCAGGCAAGGCGTGCAAAAATAAAAAAAAGTTAAAGGTATGAAAACGATGCCGGCCAGGAAACCTCGCTTTTAATACCCTCAAGCACAATTTATTCCCACAGGGGTGCCGCACTAGTTCTTAGAGGCCGCCTAGAGAGAACTTAAGTTTTAAGGGTAAGGCCTGCTAATTAGTGATTTGGGCGTTAGAGTAGTGACAGAAAGAGTAAAGCGAAATTAGGCTTATATAGGTTCTCTGTGTTAGGTGTGGGGGGCAAAGGTGTGCTTTTTTTGTGGCCAGGTATAAGCGTCGCCAGCAGCAATGTCTGTTCTTTGCTTCAAGGAATACTGAATCGATCTCTCTTACTTTGTCGTATAATCGCCAGAAGTAAAGATATTATGAAGTATTTATAAAACACAAATACCTTGATCGCACGCAAAATGCAGTGGGCACATGGTGCGCAAGCTGTTTAGCAATTAAGAAGTGTTTGATATTTTTATACCATGGTTGCAAATAAGGAAGGAGAAATGATGACTCACTGTCTTCAAAAACATCCTTATTTCACAGATTCCATTGTATAAGTGTCCAAGTATTCTTAACTTCTCCAACGTTTCATGTATACATCCATATTTATGACCAAGGTGCTCAAAGGTGGTGTTGGTAGTGAAAAACATTTATTTACAGAAGAAAGGTGTAGGACGTCTTTAGAGGTCTCCACAGACTGTAAATGACAAAGCATGCACTATCACAAATCAACAAACATTGAGGGAAAGAACCTCGTCTAAGTTCGTTATCGTGCAAACAGAAAGTTGGAAGTCAAAAGAACTTGGCAGATCCCACGTACCTGGGCATCAACATTATGTGAAGCATACGGGGGGAAGGTGACCGCCTCACATTTTTTTTTAGCGACACTACATGAACTTACGCTAAATATATGTACAAATGGTGCACGTACAGACATATTTTAAAGTGTTCCAGATGTTTATATAATCAGTTATTTGCTCGTGTGCAACGATGCCACCTGGAACATGCATATTAGCATCAGCAGAGGCTGTATGAAGCGCTGATGCTGTGAGGATGCTGGCGCTGGACATTGCTGCATATTTCAACTTCATCACATGGCAACTAACCACAATTGACTTTAACACGACGTGACGGCTGTATCAAAGGAATACATATGTACTGTTTATAAAATTCAATAGCCCGCACTGCAACCACTATTGGCGTTTCGCGAAGATTAACGTCTATTTGAAAAGTAGTTCCGAGACCTCGCCTAGCTATGTGGCGAATGGCATTCTTCCAGCAGGAACACTGACATTTGTTCTTTGCACTCATCGGGTTGACGCTACCGATGTCGGGTATTTCTTAACGCTGGCGCGTTAAAATTGTCTACGTGTGTTCTCATCGTTACTGGGAATATACTAATTGTCACTCACCTTCGGCACATACCCGCATAACAGCCGCACATAGCCGCCCGTACTTATGTGCCACACTCTGGCGGAAAGCGTTTAACAACGTAAGCGACGGGATTGTGACATTATTCATGTCTTGACCAGCGCATTATATTTGTCAATCCATCATACCCTCTCATGCTAATTTTGGTTCACGCCAAGTAAATGGGGGACCACGAGAGCACCCATACGTAAGCGTCTAGATAGATCGATGCGCGCGAAGTTGCCGAAGTTCGATAAGAAATGCTTCGCATTCAAAATTCATTTGAGCGCAAACACAGGACACATTAACGTACACACACATCTAGGCATCAAATACGCACAGCGAGAGTGTGTGTACATGTGCGTGAATGTGTCATGTGTTTGCGTTCAAAATAATTTTTTCAATTGTTCTACCAACTATACCAACAACAAGTTCTTTTACAATACAGAAGGTTGCAAGCATCGTGAAGAAAAACGCTCAGTCACATCAGAAAAGTGTAACTACAATAAACGAAAGCAAAATAGTGTACTGGTTTTTTGTACTATGTCATTATTGTAATGCTTTACGTGATGCTCAGCAAAAGTGACGACAAAGAAAGCTGTACGGGCAGGTAAAATCGGGGTTCAAGCTAACCTACACCCCAACCCGAAGGCAGGAAAAAGCGCAATTGTGATCAGATAAGAAAATGTTATGATGGGACGGTTATGGAACGCGACAAAAAAAAGTAAATGAGAAATTACAAACATAGCGAAAGAGAGATAAAAAGAAAAAAAACAAATAAAGAAACATTTACAATAAGACTTTTATGGTATCGCATATTAGAAATTTATACTTCTGTATTCCATTGACGACCGATCAATTTGTTTTTCCTTATCTAGTTTTTAAGTATGTCCTTATATTAACCAGTAGTTTATGTGACCAGTCCTACGTTGTGAGTACGAGTCACCTGTAAAGGTTCAAGCAAGCATGCAAGCAAGCTTGCGTTATAAGCACACAGGACTACAGCAGAGCGAAGCTGATCATCTGTCAGCCAGTGCTGGCTTACACCCGCCACTTTCCGCTACCACTAAAAAGATGTCATTTAAACACAGAGTAATAAAAATGCACCTGTAGCCGCACGGCGCATGTGTGTTTCCTTCACTTCGCAATATTTAATATTAAGGCGCTACAATAAGAAATCGACTAATGCATATTAACAAAGCAACTGACACATATCACTTAAATAAAAGCTGTTCAATATTGCTTAATTGAGCATAGCCTAGATAGAACCTATTCAGAAGACTACAAAACTACTCGCTATTGTGCGGCATCTGGACAACATTGTCCGTGCGTTACCATTGCACTTTGTATCGTAAGGTGAAGCATTGCCTTGAATTATCCTCAACGGAGAACATTTTTTTAAGTTGCTGAGCTGGTTTGGCCATAATCAAAATGGCCCACTCATTTGCTCGTTTATTTCGTATCGTATGGAAGTTTACCTTTTACAGCAAAAGCTGTTATGAGATCACAACTTGTGTCACAAGTGGCGCCATAGTTGTCCGCCGCCGCCGCCACCGGTGCGCGTAACCACTAGCACACAAATTAAGGGAAAAAAATGGCAGCATATCCACAGGATGAATGATGAAGAGTGGGGCGAAGCATCCGTCTATCCATTCGTTCTTGTTTCCGTCCGTCCATGCATCCGTCTGTGTGATCGCCCGTGCGTACGTCTGTTCGTGCGTCCACACGTCCACCTGCGCGTCCGTACGTGCGTGCGTCTCTGCATCCACCCCTGCGTTCATACATGCGCCCATACGTCCATGCAGCCATCCGTGCGTCCGTTCATGCATCTGTCTGTGCGCCCGTTCATCCATCTAGTCAACCTCCAAGTATCACCATCTCGCATATATATCATCATATATTCATCATATATTTTCATCATATATTGGATGGATGGATGGATATTGCTGTACCCTTTAGATCGGGCGGTGGCTAGCGCCACCAAGCCGTAATACTTAATCAACTAAAACTAGATTTATTTTTTTAAAGTAAGTTTGAGGATTCGTACTTTGAGGATTCGTTTGAGGATTCGTTTGAGGATTCGTACGTAAGGGTTTAATTTTCACTCGTGCCTTGACTTTAGCCACTAATCAGATAACGTCCTTCTAGTTAAGTCTACGCGCTTAAAGTATATTTTGCCCTCCCGGTCCCTAAATCCCAGTGCTTTAAAAAACTCTGCGCCATCATCCTGAACTATAGGGTGAAGCCCTTTACAGAACGTTATCAAGTGTTCAGTAGTTTCTTCTTCCTCTCCACACGCACTGCAAACTGTGTCTACCCCTTCGTATTTCCCCGATATGTCTTGGTTCGCAGTACGCCCGTCCTGGCCTCAAACAGTAGAGAACTTCCCCGAGTATTATCATAGATCCTTTCCTTGGCAATTTCCTGCTTAAAAGTTCGATAGATCTCTAGCGCAGACTTCTTAATCATGTCAATTCTCCACAGGTCAGTCTCCGTTTCCTTCACTTTTTTTCTTAACCGATAGTTCTTTTTGGTTTGGCCACCTGCTGTTTTCTAAGTATTTACCAGTCAATATCCTGGTTTGCTTCCTCCATTTTGTATAGACATTATTCATGTACAAGTAGCTGAAAACCTTCCTAGCCCAACACTCCTCCCCCATTTCTCTCAATCGCTTCTCAAATTTTATCTTGCTGCTAGCTTCCCTGCCCTCAAATTATGCCCATCCATATCACCTTGTACTCCCTGATTTGGTGTATTCCCGTGAGCTCCTAAGGCAAGCCTACCTATTCCACGTTGCTTAATTTCTAATCTTGCTTGAACTTCTGATCTCATGCACAAGACCGCATTGCCGAACCTCAGCCCAGGAACCATGACCCCTTTCCATATTCCTCTCACAACATCATACCTATTGTAATTCCACAGTGCCCTATTTTTTATCACTGCTGCATTCCTGTTACCTTTAGTCGTCACGTATATTTCGTGTTCCCTCAGGTACTCGGTTCGATTGCTTATCCATACGCCCAGATATTTGTATTTATCTGTTATCTATAGCGTGACCTTCTGTATTCCAAGCTCACTACCTTCGTTGTCATTGAAAATCATGACTGCTAATTTTTCTTTACTGAATCTAAAATCTAACCCATTTTCCTCATTACCGCAGATGTCCATCAATCTCTGCAAATCTTCCTTGTTGTTGGCCATTAGCACTATATCATCTGCGTACATTAATGCTGGTAGTGCCTGATCGAAGAGTTTTCATTGTTTGACTAAAGAGAGGTTGAAGCCCAGTCGACTTCCCTCTAATTTGGCCTCTAGTCCTTGTAGGTACTTCATGAATAATAAGGATGACAGGGGACACCCCTGCCTAAGCACCCGTTTTACCTCTGCAGGCTTGGATACCTGTTTTTTCCACTTTATAACTACCTTGTTACCTTTAGAGATATCCTTTAAAAGGTTAGTGACTACATGTTCCACGCCTAGTGTGTCCAGTATTCCCCACAATTCCTCTTGAACCACGCATTCGTACACTCCCTTGATATCAAAAAATGCTAGCCACAGGGGCCTGTGTTCCTTTTCTGCTACTTCGATGCACTGCGTCAGTGAGAACAGATTGTCTTCCAACCTCCTGTGTTTCCGAAACCCATTCTGCAGTTCCCCCAGCACACCTTCAACCTCTGTCCATGCCTGCAGTCTTTCCTTTATATTCTGCATCGCCAGCCTGTAGACCACTGATGTCAATGTTATAGGACGGTAGTTGTTTATGTCAGCTTTGTCCCCCTTTCCTTTATAGATCATGCTCATCCTGCTAAGTTTCCATCCATCGGGAACTTCACCATCGATTATTATTTTGCTCACTGACTCTCTCAAAGCCTGCTTAGACTTCGGACCTAATGTCTTTATCAGCATAATTGGAATGCCATCTGGGCCTGTTGATGTACTACTAGGAACCCTTTTCTCAGCCCTTTCCCACTCTCGTTGTGAAAATGGAGCCATTGCATCACTTGATTCGTCCTTGTCTATTGTGGTGCTTAAAGTACTTCTTTGTTGAAATTTTTCTGTCACCCTTGTTCTTATATATTCAATAGCTTCGTCCCCTTCTAGCCTAGCACCTTGGGCTGTAGTTATAAAACTCTGCTCTAGGCTCGTCTCATTTCTTAGGGAGTTTAGATGGTTCTAAAATTTTGCAGCTGCCTTTCTATCTTTTTTATGTACTTCTGCCAGCCACTGAGCTCCCTTTCTTTTAATCTTTTCATTGATCAGAAGGGATGCATTCCTTATACAGCTTAGAAAGATGTCACATTTTGTTTCAACATCATTTGTCGGTTCACGCCGCTGTTTAGCATGTCTGTGTTCCCTAGAGACTTCCTGGCGTTTTGCTATGGCTCTCTTAACTTCCTCATCCCACCAACTTTTGGGTTTGTGTCTTCTTTTCTGGGGTGACTTGTCACGCGTCTTAGCAAGCTCTAGCTCAAAGAGTCTAATTAGACTCGTGTATGTCCCCACTGTCATATTATCCTCCGTGATTACTTTCTCAATTTGTTTAGTGGCTATTTCAATTTGCCTTTCTGCATAAATTTTTTTTCTGTAGTTGCTCATCTTGTCTCCTTCCCCCTTTCACTGCTCTTCCAAAACTTAGCTTGATACGTTTGTGATCACTACCCAGACTTCTGGAGCCACCTTCATCTATGTGCATTCCCCTGCATATAGAAGCACTGCCATCCAGCGGACATTCCAAGGACTAAACGACAGGTGGCACACGCACACTTTCTTACGGCTTGCGCTTCGAGTCTACTTCCCACCTTTAACCACCTTGAGTTGATGGTATATACTAGTTCACTGTATTCTTGGCACTGTGGCCCAACGCTTGCTAAACCTTTCTAAAACCAAGGAGGTTACGCCCAGCGAGTATAACGTAGCAACTCTTTCTTGTCAGATAGTGCTCAATGTACATAGCAACGGCTGCTAATGGTGAATGAAACACAGGAGAATTCGGCTTTTAACTTTCTTACAGCTTGCGCTTCGTATCTACTTTCCACCTTTAACCACCTCGAGTTCAGGGTATATACTAGTTCGCTGTATTCATGGCACTGCGGCCCAACGCTCGCTAACCTTTCTAAAACCAAGGAGGTTACGCCAGCGAGTATAACGTAGCAACTGTTTCTTGACAGATAGTACTCACTGTACATGCCAACGGCTGCTAACTGGGAATGAGAGACAGGAGAATGTGGCTTTCGTTAACGCGCACGCTGCAAATTTTTTAGTGTTCAACAACGCACAGGAGAGATCTCCCATGGGCACCACCTTGCAGGTCAACGCGTAAGACATGTTACGCACTACTACGAGGGTCGGACGGGTGCCGCTTTAAGGAGCTTCGCCCCTAAAAACTGGGGTAAGAGAACAGCACCAAAGACAAAGTGAAGCTTGAGCCTGGGTCCACTGAATGCCAGCCCAGTATTCTACCACTGAGCCTCTCCAATGTTTGGGACTTCTTCGCAAACATTGCCTTAGGCAAGCTTGATGGGAAAAAGATCACGTCACTGTGAGTAATGAAACGCATTATAACACCGATAGAACAACCAGGCGTCACACAATGTGAATAGCATAATGAGTGGGTCGTCTAATATTTCTACCCAAACAAGAGCTTGTTCTTGACCCCCTGTGGTACATACCCACCTCAGGCATAATTCTTTATCGTCGTCAGCCACTGCATGAACAATTGGCATGAAATTCCTGGCAAGTGTTTAGCGGATGCCGCGCTTTTTAGAAGAATGACAGATAGCTTAGCAAATGCCAGCCTACTACCTAGAAATTATAAATAATAAAGCCACAGTGTGTACCAAACAAGCGTGCTTGCAGCGGTTACCCAATACGTGTTTGGAAAAGACTCTGAAAGATCGCTCGCCTACAGCATTCGCTGTGACGATGCTGTGCCTTCTGCGTAAGCCTGGAGTTTTTTTATTTTGTTTTTTGGGGGGAGGGCGAGTCTTTGAATGCTCGTGTATATGCAACCAGGATGCTCTATGAGCAAAGAGAGGACAAAATAAATCATTTTTTACAGTGGTGTCTTCGCCATCTAAATATCTTGCTTGTTAATTTTTTTAGCGTGGTGTTCTAAACTGAACATTTTCTGTTTTGCATGAAATGTCGTACATGTTACCCTTTCAACATCAGCGGCATCAGCGTGGTAAAATTTGTGTGCTTCTGAATGCGTTCTAAACGTGAAAACCGATGAGGTGCGACCTATACGATCGAGAGTTTTACTCTTTGGTCGGTGCCAGAACTTTTGGTGGATAGGTATTAAACCTTGAACGTAGTCGCCTGTTGACATTACTTTGTTTTGTGCCAACCACATCCTATACGTCTCAATTGGTACACTTTTAATGAAGCCTATCCTCAAATAACCATCCAAAGACGTGGGATTATTCTTAGATGCAAAAGCAAACGCGAGAAAGTTTTGACGGCCCCTCCGCGGTGGTCTAGTGGCTAAAGTACTCGGCTGCTGACCCGCAGGTCGCGGGTTCGAATCCCGACTGCGGTGGCTGCATTTTCGATGGAGGCGGAAATGTTGTAGGCCCATGTGCTCAGATTTGGGTGCACGTTAAAGAACCCTAGGTGGTCGAAATTTCGAAGCCCTCTACTACGGCGTCTCTCATAATCAAATGGTGGTTTTGGGACGTTAAACCTTACATATCAATCAAAGAAAGCTTCGACAGAAAAAAACGTGAAGGCGACATCAGCTTGCCGTAGCTTCTTCGTATCATCCCCTTTGCACTTGTTCGCTTGGCTAGAGCCATTGATCGCTGTCTCGAGTAACGACGAATGTAGCAATTTTTTGTACTATTTTCCTTCCCCACAATTCAAAGGCGGTTGTGTTCTCAAAGAATTTTGCTATAGCTGAGAACAAAAAAAACACAAAAATGGGTGAAAAAAAAGGCATTCAGAGAGAAGCAAGAAATGAATTTCGCTGCCACTTCATACTAAAATAGTGACGTAGTAAAGTGTAGCAAGCAGACAAACGTAAGCGAGAATAGTTCCTCGTACTGAATTGCACTTTTTTCCGATGATTTGGCCAAGATGACCATCCAGGCGTGTTGCTCGGGAGGAAAGAGAGAGGAAAGGGAGAAGGGGAAGTTACGGAAGAGCACAATGATAGAACTAATTATCTTTGCGTAAGTTGTTCACTATTGCGGTGCTGTGGAATCGTCTGTAGTTGTGCCACCCTTCCACTCTCGCTGGCTTATCATGCTACTATTTAAACTCCTGTCTTGATATTTTTGTCCCCACGTTTGTAATATTTTTTTCGCATTGACACCACTGAGCTGCCCTACAGCACGCTGTGAAGTATGGCCTGGTTCATTACTGCGAAGGTTTATCGAATTTGCTCTTTAAGCTGTGCACCATTACGTTCCAGGTTGCATTGCCATTGAGCAAAATCAATAGAAGCACTCTCTTTCGGGTCTTGGCTTAGGTCCTTACCTTTCAGATCCACAAGATTAATCCTGAAGTAGAGAAATGGCTGTTGCAGACTATAAGACTCAAGCAAGAAGATTAACTGGGTAATCATTTCATGACAAGCTGAAGCAGAGTTATGTCCGATGGGGTGACAGGGAACACATTCTGCCTATGAAAACATAACTAGTGCACCTTAAACAAAGAATGGAAAAGAAAAAAGGCAGTTATTCTATTATGCAGACTGCCTTAGCTGTCATTGACCACGTTTAAAAAATATGCCAATGCATTCTGGCACGATGCTACAAAAATGTTCTTGTTCTTGGTCACCAATTGTTGTTCTTGTTCACCAATTGAACAATTGTTCTTGTTCTTGTTCACCACACAGATTAATTAGTCAACCTATTAGTTTTGATAATATAGTCCCGGACGTCCACGCATTCTCTCGCACTGAAGAATTAAGAAATGGACGCTTCATAAGACGAAATACTTGTTGCTTACTGCCGGCTGGCGCCTGTTCTACTAATATTCGTCTTATTCCTATTTATTCAATAAGATTTTTTAATTACCAAACTATTCAAGAAATGAAGCTAGTAGAACATTTTATGGGGAAAACTATAATAGACATGTTGGCAATACGTTTGGTTTGATAGTTTTTATAAATATATACGTTCGAAATTATATACCTTTACTGCAGATGACAGCGGAATACAAAAAAGTATCACGTGACATGCCCGTTTGCGGGCCTTATTGCAGCCCTCCCAACTGTTCAGGGTGAAAAATACCACAGTATTTGGCAGAGTCTGCTGCCTCACCAGAGCAGCGACGATGGTGGTGGTCGTGGGGTGACGCACGTTCTGTTAGCGTCAACATCAGCGATAACCGCTGCTTTTCTTATCTCTATTACCTTCCCCAAGAAGCATATTGTTTTTAAGTGGAATGTTAGGAAAGTTTCCATGCATAGGTATGACTAGGCGCTGCTAGTGAGATTGTCACTTCGTATATTTTCGTATTTCCATGTGGCATCCTCATAACTAGAAAATCACTAATCATTAAGAGATATAACTTTAAAAACAGGATAATCTGATGCTTTACGAACCCATGTACCTTTTTTCTGCATATAAATTTTAGCAAAGTTTCAACAATTACTTTAACAATTATCCGTTCCCAATTATTTAGGCGTAAGCATAAATTATGTGATACAGTGCAGGCGATAGTAAGCAACAAGCATTTGGTTGTATCATCATAGAGGGCATTGTGACATTTGTTAACTCTGGCTAAAAATAAGTGGCGTACCTGTGTGGTGCTAACACTATGGTTCTTTTGTATTGTTATATAAGCAGTGTATCAAGAGTAGAATATCATAGTCCTTGTCGTCAGCCTTTCTTCGTTTGTTTAGATCAACAAAATCTTTGCTTATTAAGAGAAACACTGAAGCAACAGCATGACAAAAAACCCAAAGGGCGCTTAAGGTGCTGATTGATTTATTTATATGCGGGGTTTAACGTCCCAAAACTCCCATATGATTATGAGAGACGCCGTAGTAAAGGGTTCTGAAAATTTTGACCACCTGGGGTTCTTTATAGTGCACCCAAACCTGAAAACACGGGTCTACAGCATTTAACCTCCATCAAAAACGAGGCCGCCGCTGCCGGGATTCAATACGTGACATACGGGTCAGCACCGAGTACTTTGACCACTGAACCGACGCGGCGAGGCGACGATTCATGTGCGCCTTCAAGAGTTAGACGCCATAGCACAATCAGCCCCTTGCGCATCGCCTTCGGTTTTGGTTCGGATTGTAGGCCTCAACCGTTCCGCAGGGAAGAGAACCACTTTGCGCGTAAACTTGACTGTTTCAAGCTATGCAACGTTGCCTACTGCAAGTACATTTGTTAAGTCTCCCCTACGCCGTAATATTTCCTCTAGCGAATCAACAAAGGAGTGACTACGCGTCCGTCTATGGCTACTCGCGAGCTTAAGCAGATTCTGACTTGGTTGATGCTTTCGGCTGATGATTATTCAATATCTGTGCGCTTTATAATGAGTGGGCCTTTGAAATAGGTACTCTAAGAAATTCAAAGCTTTGACGTCTGGCCTGATAGTAAGTTTCTGCCACACGGTATAGCAAGCGCTATGAAGGCTCCATCTAGTATATGGCATCCATAATGTTCTTTGCATAGCAGGTTTAAGCAGTATCATGGCTTCGTACTAGAACACCACCTTGCTGCGCAGACGGCCTGGGTGGGAGTCTTACTTGAACCGAACATTTTAATTCTTATTTTCATTTGATTATTTATCAATTTTAGGTCGCGCACACAATCATCACTTTCCGCTCAAGACCACTGACGCTAATGCCAAGACTGATACCGAAACTTATGCTAACCGAGCTTTTTTACGATACAGTTGCTGTTATCCATTAGCGGATTCGGAATGACCCACGAACTCTCCACTGGAGCACCCCACTTTTGCGGAGGGCAACAGAAGGGAATCTATCAATGGAACTGATGCACTACCGCTGGAGCAAATGGCAAGGTCAGAATGGAACATGACGTGCGCGCCTTTTTTTTTGTTTGAGTGGGCTAGCTGGACACAGCGATGCTACGCTAACAAAACGAGACCTCCTACAACAGGCGAGACCGACTTGAACGGCGTACGTTGGCGCACCCTAGTTTGGAACCGTTTCAAGTCCGGACACATGCGACTTCCTGTCGAATCCGCCGAATTTCGCGGAGTAGAAAAGTTGTTCCGTGAAATGGATTTCACATTAAAGCTGCTCCAGATCTGCCAATGGAACATACAGGGAGCACTCTCAATCTGCCAATGGAATAGACTTGCTCCACATGGAGCAGAAAAAAGTAATAGCGGAGGGAGACGAGAGAATAAAATGAGGGAAAGGCAGGGAGGTTAACCAGTAATGAAGCATCCGGTTTGCTACCCCTGCACTAGGGGAAGGGGGAATGCGGACGAAAGATGGAAAAGAAAACGAAGAGGAAAATATACGCGCGCAAAAAAAAGGGGGGGGGGGGGCTGGGGTGCTATAGTCTATACAATAGGCCATTGCCACGCAAAAAGTTTACTAAGGCCTTCATTGATTTCTGTGAGCACACAAATCTTGTCGCCTTTAAAGCACTGATTGTTCAGACAAAGGTCTGTCGTCCAAGGCGAGCTAACGCAGCAGCTAGTTGCCCGTCTTTGCACGCTGTAACGAGGGCAGTGACAGAGAACGTGCTCGATAGTTTTATCACTGCCGCAATGACCGCAAGCAGCACTGTCTTCCATGCCGATTCAGATGCGAAGCTTTGGTGAAGCGACAGTGATTGCGGAAGTGCTCCAAATTGGTCAATGGGTATTATAAAGTGTTAAAACGCGAAGTGTCCGTCCTGAAATGCTGATCTGCTTTTGTAACAAAGTGGTGACGTGCTGGACATTTTCCTTCGTATTTCAAATAGGCAATAAACCGACTACGAAATGTAAGAGCTCCCGGCAGTGAGCACGATCGTCAGTAGGCATTCTCCTTGTAATAGATGTGGTGGAATGAGCATCACAGAGAAAAGGACACTAAAGGAAACTATTAGGTCGGCGTTGATTGTTAAACAGCGGTCCAGAAACCTCGTAGTTTTACTTTTGTGCCAAGGAAGGACATAATTTGAAATAAAAGAACGTGTTAGTGGTCAGAATAGAGTTAGCACACTTAAATTACCCGCCTGACTAAGCGGACCGATTAGACCCAAACGTTGGGTGGACCGACTTACGTCACTGTTGCCGTGCACAACGTTGCCCGGCTTTACTGAGCTAGTAGCAGCAGACCGAAAGCAGCGGAGGAGCCACAGCACAAACAACGGCCATTGATCAATTTCCCTGCATCGGCTCCAAATAAAAGTCTTTTTGGTTCCACTACGGCACCACTTATCCAGTGTAACTGGCCCACACTGTCCCGTCTATCCAGTGTAACGGCACCACATATCCAATGTAACTACGCGAAATTGAATGCCTATAGTAACGTCGGCGGTCTTTTTCCCATGAAGCGGTTCTTTTTGCCATTTGCAATTTATAATTGTGCACACGATGTCTGATATACTTAAAAAAAATCTAACACCATCTCATTCCATGGTGCACATTGCGATGGTTGTTACACTCGCTTTCGCAGCGTTCCGCGAAAGTATCATCACGCTGTTTAAATGTGAGCATTAGTCACGTTCAGCCAGTGCAACTTTCGTTTGGCGAACATTTTTCCTTGTGGTGGTCTAAGTGTAGTGCTGCATGCGCATACTTCCAGTTCATTCACTCTTCCTTCTTGTCTCCTCTTCTTTACTCTACCAATATTTTCGCGCACTAGATCAGTAAAAAATCCTTTTTCCAGTACTGGGTACCTCACAGGAAAAGAAAGCAGCCATGGAGGGCATCCCACAGTATGAAGGACGTAACCAGCGTTTATGTAATGACGCAGATTTTGCTGCTGTGTGAGAAGAAGGTTGACTTTTAGGCGAAAAAAAAGTATCATTGGCAGAACCTGAAGCTTTGAAAAAGTTGTGTATGTATATATATATATATATATATATATATATATATTCAAGTACATGCCGCAGACACCCTATAGTGGCAGCGTTCTACTGCGCTTCATATTTTGCAAGCCTCTCGCTTCCGGAAGCACAGTGAGAAGCAGATGCTACTGCCGTTAAGGAATACAAGGCGGTCAAATTACCAGAGAAACCCACTATGGCGTCCTACATAGGAATATCATGGTATTTACCGTTTTGAACGTAAATCTCAACGTATTATTGTTACTTTTTTAGAATCAAGCGCATCCACGCTCTCGCATGGGGCTTTCACCAACTCGCCCATTGTTGCACTCGCATGTGTTCGAGCTGAAGCGAGTGAACGCGACGCGAACTCCACTCACGTTGACGCACACTGTCAACATCATTAAAAAATATACCCGCCAACGAGTTATTTGGGGATGATGCTTCCGCTCAACTCTGAGGGCCTCACTCAAACCAGAATGTACCGGAGCGTATCTATTCATTTTCGACCATTTTATTCCATTGCGACGGACGGAGGCAACGGGACCAATTATCTGATTATGCTCCGATGAATGCTCCGCAAGTACTCCGGCGCATAGCTTATGCTCGGGCGGATGCTCCACGAATACTCCGGCGCATCGATCAGCGGCTTTTCATTGGCTGCTGTAAAAGCGACGAAGGCAGTCTTGCCGGGCGGCTGGTCCTCACCCCACGAATCAAGTTAACCAATATGACGCATTCGCATTCACAACCCTCCCTCTTACTGAAGCACGATTCTCGCGTGCGTTTGGTTCATCTTCGTATGTCTATATGCCACAAAGCACGGACGCTGGTTCCCTCCGTCCATGCATCTGCTCTGGATGCCTCTGCAGAATGGAACGCTGTCCCGCATTCACCCTGTCATCTCGTACACGCTCTTTTACTAAGCGCGGTGCGAGTTAATTGCCTGCTCGACGTGAAGCTGGCTATATAGGTTTAAGTCTTCATAAGCGCCATCTCTCTTATAATAATGTGTAATTCAAGTTAAAGAGGCACCCTTCGTGTAAACATCAAATCGAGAGAGAACCCAACAGAAACCGTGTGTATGCGGTGTCTTGATATATTTGTTTCGTGTCCTTGTTGGCCCCAAGAGTTCTGAAGTGGGCTTGCTGGTAAGTCATTGGGAAATGAGTGTGTTTAGAAAAACGTTATTGCCACAAATGTCAATAACACTCAACAGAACATTTCCGTCTTAGACATACTCTAACGATGATGACAAGACGGACGTCATTTACATGAACATGGATATGAGATGACGTTGAAAAAACATGTACATTCGGTGGTTCACAAAAACACAACCACAAAATACTTCAAGGTAAACAAGAGACAATAAAACATAAATATGTACATTTTGCATATTTACTTGTTGGCATGCCATTTCTGCCGGCGCATCGACAGATCAGCCTACCAATACCAGGCCGCCGAAAGACAAGTTTCACTCGTCCGTCATAGACCGACACAAAAGGGCAAGACCAGGGCCGAAGAAATTCCTCTTCACCGAGGAAGAAGAGCTCCTCCGACAAAACAGACAGTAGCTCCGAGTACAATCGTTCAAGGATCGGGTAGAGCGCGCGGCGGCGGCGGCCCGCTGCAACCGCCTCGCAGCAGTTGCGCCAGAGGCAGAAAGCGCCGGCAACAATGAGAAGACAAGCGAAGCGGCCTCGCGTAGAACGCCCAGAAGAAACGAAGCGATTTACTCTGAGGCAGTGAAATCCGGCATGTACGGCTCTCCAAAAAACGCGAGCAATGATACAATGCCTCAGAAAATGCTGATTTGTTTCCCGAAGGGGGCAGTTCGGACATGTTGCTGACTGGACTATTCTCCACCTTTCGAGGCGGTCGAGAGTGGGAAGTACACCCCATCCCAGGCGCCACATGAAGTCCCGAAGGTGTCCAGGCAGAAAAGAAGCCGTTAAGGAGCTCCAAGACACCCGTCTAGAGCGAGCACGGCGGGCTGGCGGGACCAACGGAAGCAACAAAGCAGCAGTTGTCTCAACCATGTGGTTGTTCAAAACATCTATGCCAGGACCGCTCGACTTGACATGGCGAAAAAATGCAACAGTTGTTGCATAAAACGCAGGAAGTGTTATTGACTGTGGCCCCCTGTAAGTTGCACATTAGGCATCAAATGGCGAAGGTGAGTACCCAGAAAGTAATATGCAAGCGTTCGTGCGGGAGATTCCTCCCTTGCACTAGGCGCAAAAGGAAACGCAGTGCCAGCAGCCGACAGCGTATGGACACTGAAGGGAAAGCAAAGCCTCCTTGAGCACGCTGCTTTCCCAGTGCCGCGCGAGAGACCAACTCAGTGCCACCTGACCAAAAAAAGGAACACAAAGCAGACTGCAGTGATCGCACGATACGTAAAGATGGTTGCACGACGTGAGAAAGGTACCAAATGCGACCGCAAAATACAGTCTGCGCAAGGTACCTCCGCTCAAGAAGCGGGAAGTCAAAATCCCGTGCATCCTGAATTTTCAGTCTCACTTCCTCGAGAGCGTTTAACCAAACAGATTCGCAAATGCCGTAGTGGTTGTATGAAATACCTAAAATACGAAGGGACGCGGCCGGCTGAATGGGAACACCGGCGCTAAGCCCGGAATTTGGAGAGCCAATGAAGAAATACCGGGATTTGGAGATGTTCAACGCTGCACCTGAAATGTCGCCATACTGGGAAATACATGCAGGCTGCGTGAAAGGCTATTCATCTGAAAGGTACAAGGTTATATCATCAGCGAAAGCTGTGACTTTCACGACACCGCTACCAGGAAGCGCAAGACCCCGGACACGTGAATCCGCGTCAAGAGCACGCAAGTATGGCTCAAGGCTGAGGACAAATAGCACAGGAGACAATGGACATCCCTGACGGACCCCACGTGTTATTGAAAAGGCAGCACTTTCCCAACCATCCAGAAGTAGTGTGCTTTTCAGACCAGTGTACGTATTTTTAATCATTTCCACAAACGAATGAGAAAAGCCGAAGGCTGTGAGCACATTAAAGATATACGCGTGCTCTAGTCGGTCTAACGCTTTTTCCTGGTCCAACGACACAAGGATACCACGCGCAGATCGCGACAAAGTATAAGCTATGATATCCCGTGTGGTATATGACAAGCTGTGTATTTCTCGTTCAAGCTTGACACAGTTAACTTGACACAGTTAAGCGCTGCGTGTGTAGTCTTACTTCTCGTGTCCTAGTGTCAAGTTCGCGCTGCAGCAAACTTTTCCCTGTTTGCGCACCTTGTCTAACATTATTACATGCAAACTAGCTTTTCTCCATGTATTCCAATCTGCAATCCATAACGCCTTCATCCTCGCCTCTACATTTTTATCCATCACCCTCCTTTTCCATACAGTCATTTAGGTGCCGTAATTTGTGTATGCTTAAACCGTGCGCGTTTGCTTTGTTCTTAGGGCATGTGCAGGTTTGTTATAACATTATCTTATTAAAACACGCCAACCAATGAAACGACATTTGTTTTATCATTATTGCTTTGTTTAGACAGTTCATTTCAATAAGACTTAAGGACTTAAGGTAAAGTAGCAGTGCTTTAGTTGCTTTCTGCGCAACTGAGGCAGATGCCCAAGGTCCTAGTATCTTCTGCACACAAAATGGTCGGGGTCAAGTCGATTCAAAACCATACGGAGCTGGCATCGCTGTGTGTCGTACCAAGCGCAGCTGCACAGGACGTGTTCGATGGTCTCTTCAGCTCCGCAGTAGTCGCATGTAGGAGTGTCTGCCATACCAATGCGAAAGCAGTACACCTTTGTAAATGCAACACCCAACCAAAGGCGGCATAACAGTGTCGCATCGGAGCGGGATAGTTGCGATGGTAGCTTTAGCTTGAGCGAAGGATCCAGTTCATAAAATTGACACCTTTGGAAGCTTGTAGACGACCAGAACGTGCGTGTGAGATCTCGAGCCAGCAGGTAAAGTTGTCTTGCTGCATCATTCCTCGATAGAGGAATCGGAACTACACTGGTTTCTTCATGGGCTGAGCGGGCTGCATCATCGGCTAATTGATTTTTCAGGTAATACCGATATGTCCAGGCAGCCATTGATATAATATCATACCCTCATGCTAGAGCTTCATGATGGCAATGTCTTATTCTTGTACCAGTTGGTCATGACTCCTCCTACGCATGGCAGACTGCAAACTCTGAAGCGCTGCCTTCCAATCACAGAATATGACCCATTTTCCTGGACGTTCTTGAACGAGATATTGTAAAGCAGCCCTTATAGCAGCAAGCTCTGATGCCGTAGATGTAGTCATATGCGACAACTTAAACTTGATTGTCATTTGTGCAGCCGGAATTACAGCGGCACCTGATGAGCTGCTGGATGAGACGGACCCATCAGTGTATATCCGCGTTCGGTCTAAGTACACTCATGTAATAATAGCAGTGTTGCTTGCTTCAATGCTACTGAGTGATGCTTTTCTTTTTGATTCCCGGAATTTCTAGACGTACTTGCGGCTGGTCGAGGCACCACAAAGGATATGCCGTTCTCGCAGCTGGCGTATATCCTGATGGAATGCTGTTTAGGTGCTTAGATATGACGTCTGAAAACAATCACGTGGTCTTCCGGAAGGTAGAAGGGCCAAGTGGTGGTCGGGGACACGGCTAGCATGTCGAATGTGCGCTCTGAGGCAATCCACAACTATATATGTCCTGACCGGATGGTCTTTGGCAAGCATGATTGTGGCATAAGTAGAAGCGCATCGGGCAGTCTAGGCAGATACGCAGTACCTGACCCTGCAAACTCTCAATGAATGAGTATTCGATTTGCAAGTGTTAGTCAGTACCGGCAAGCTGTAGCGCAATAGACCCAGAAATAGGGCCCTGTACAGCTGTAGCATGGAGGCCACAGAAGTTTCATGCTTTACCGCACAAGAATTTCATGATATGCACAATAGATAGCAGTCTCTTCTTCAAGTGCACACAATGTGGGCTCCACGAAAGACTTCTGTCGATTATTATGCCCAGGAAACGATGCGTCCGTGCATATTTGACTCTGCCCATTGATGTAAACAGGGTATGGCGTCATTGGTTTGCGTGTAAACCATCAACGCGCACTTCACAGTTGATATATTTAGGCTTGTTTCTGAAGGTAGGCTGTTGTGAGGGTTGCTGCCCACTGTATTCGTGCACGCACCTGAGGGCGAGTAACTGCAGCACTCCAGAGGCAAATATCATCGGCGTATATGGATAGGCCACCGACTTTGGCAGAACCTTCACCAGACCAATGAGGGCCACATTGAACAATGTGGGGCTTAAAACACCTCCTGAGGTACTCCGCAGTAGGTGTAATGTTGGGCAGTTGTACCCTCATATGTTTGTAAAGAAACCCTGCCAGTTATATAATCTTTTATCCATTGAAACATTCGTCCACCAATGCCCATTGCTGCGAGAGAAGTGAGGATGGCATCGTGACTACATTATCATATGCACCCTTCACGTCAAGAAAGAGTGCCACTGATATGCGCTTGCGACTTTTTTCTTGTTGAACAAATGTCGATAAGTCAAGGAGACAGTCAATGGAGGAGCGGCCCCGACGAAAGCCTGCCATGCAAGAAGGGAATTTGGTGTATCGTTCCAAGTACCACTCGAGACGAAATAGAACCATTCTTTCCATCACTTTTCTGAGGCAGCTTGCGAGAGCAATTGGGCGTTACGCTGTCAAGTCCTATGGTGATTTTCCCGATTTCAAAAGTGGTATTAATCGACTTCATTTTCATTCTCGGGGAACACTGCCGCTGAGCCAGGAGTTGTTGAAGCATGTTAAAAGTTCTTTTCTGGCTTTTTGTCCAAGGTGTCCAACGCACTATAAGTAATACCATCAGGACCTGGCGATGACATGCGCTTAAAGCGACTAACGCACCTTCCAGTTCTTCCATGGTGAACGGAATGTCCATTTCTGGTAATCGTCTCAGGAACGATCACGGCGTCGATGCTCTCGTTCAATTATTCCCGGCACTTCGTGCAAAATTCTTCAGCCACCTCAGTTCTGTTTTTCCATGATGGAGTGCCAAAGCTTTAAAGGGTGCCGTTGTTGTGGAGAGGAGCGAAGACCACGAACTGTTCTCCAGATATATGACAGCGGTTTATGAGGGTCTAGAGATTCGCAGAATGCTTTCCAGCGTTCGCTCTCCAGTTTGTAAATGCGTCGTTGAATTTTTCTGGAGCCGCCTTGCTTCCCTCAGATCGTAAATTGATCTTTGCGTCTGTATCGTCATTCAGCACGCCTTCGTATAGCTCGTAATTTTTCAGTTCGATGTCAAACTGTGTTACTTTAGACGAAAATGGTAGTTTACATTTGGACGCTTGCATAGCTTCCGCTATGGTATTTTCCAGGCTGCAGGCGAGGCCTTCTTGGCAAGCGTTCTCAACACGCGATGCAAACATGACCAGTCAGTGCCAATTGCAACACCGGAAGAGAAATTTTTTACGATACCATCGATCGTCACGTAGGTGGGTATGTGATCACTCCATGAGTCTCAATATCGCAAAACCACTTAACTTTGTGAGAGAAGCACCGTGACACCAATGTCAGGTCAAGGCAACTGCCATACGTGAGACCCCGCAGATATGGGGGGTACCATCGTTCATGATGGAAAGGTCGTAATCGGAAGCGAATGTAACAATGTTCCGGCCCCTGGCATTCATCCTAGTGCTCCCCCAAAGCATGTGATGGGCGTTGAAGTCACCGGTGATGATCCAAGGCCCATCGGTTCTCATTAGGATGTCTTTTAATCTGTCGCAGTCAAATCGCGATGACGGAGATATATATCCACCAATAAGCGTGAACGAAACTGCATTCTTCTTCACACGAAGACACACGTACTGATTGTCGTCATTTGAACTTATTGGGTGCGAAAGATAAGTCAAGTCTGTGCGAATGTAAACAATTACTTTGCTTCGTTCTTCGCAAGCGGCTGAACAAAAAGCTTCATAACCGGACAATCTATAAGGCGTTGATACGTTTGGTTCACATATGACAAGTATAGGGAATTGATTGGCCCGAACAAATTGGCGAAAGTCCGAGAGACGGGACTTCATAACTCTGGCATTCCACTGAAAAATCGACGCACTTTTAACTTCAGTGCGGAAGAGATTTTGTTGAGCCATTGTGCTTATACGAAGTTAGCAAGAACTGGATTCAGTGCATCCAGTATTTGCAGTGCACTCTTAGCAGACGGAGATTGTATGCTGCTCAGTAGCGTGCGAATCGTGGCAATTAATGATTGCACGATTGCAGCCACTTGCCTGTCTTGGTTGGAAAGATCTCGAACCGGGACGATTGCAGTCACTTGCTGTCTTGGTTGGAAAGATCTCGAACCGGGAGCGAGGACTGGCCGTCATGAAGCTCCTTCGGTTCACTTGATGCTTCCCTTTGAAGTGCAGGCCACTCTGTCGCAGTTAGGGTATGCTTAATGGCTTTGTCCTCGAAGACCGATGTCGACGTGAACGACGCCTTCTGACTTTGGCTGCGACTTCTCGATGAGATGAGTGATCGTGCACCATCTTCTTCAAGATAGCAGTTTCCTTCTGAATTTGCGGGCAGTCCTTCGAAGTGGCTTCAAGAGATCCATTGCAATTAGAGCATTTGTTGACATTTGCGACGCACTTATCCGCTTCATGGTGCTAGGCGCAGCGGTAGCACACCACCGAATTCTCGCAGACGCTGCTCACATGTCCAAGTTTCATGCATTTACGGCACTGGAGAGGCTTTGAAATGAAGGCCGCACAGCATGTCTGAAGTACCCCACCTTCAATGAGAGGGGAGTGATGCGCTCTTAAACGCAATCTTCACACAGCGAGACTTGCCTAGCCGGGTGACATCAACAATTGGAGTATCAATTGTTGACTTGACAAGAAGTTGTAAGTCATTATTGGAAATAGCGTCATCATATTGTTGATCACGCCGGTTACTACATCACATCCCAAGGGAACATGAGAGCGCACCTGGTTGCCATCCAAGTCAGTTACACTGCGCAGAACGCCCAACGCACTTGCGTGCAAAACGTCCACAGCCATATTTCTTTCTGGCGTTCACTCTTATATCCGTAATCTCACTTGGCACGAGCGTTTCCAGAGACCTCGACACAGACTGTCTGTTTAGGCGTTTTATGCTGACGGTAGGAAGTGCAGGCAGAAACAGGATGGTATAAGTGTTCGATTTTGGCGCTTCACTTACAGTTTGAATAGTTGAGGACGAGGATGTCCTCATGTTCCTTCTCTTCGCCTTGCGGCTCAGCACAGGTTGGAAACCGTCATCTGAGAAGTCCTCACTGCTGTAATAGTAAGCATGAGTATCTTCACTGTCGCTGTCGCTCGCTCGTTCCATCCGCTTCCTGGAGGCGGCCGCCGCTGACGCCGCTGGTGCCGGCAGGCGCCCGGGGTGGTCTACATCCATCCCCTCCAAGGAAGCAGCGAAAACTCATCAACAGACTTAAATTACAACTGAAATACGCCGGAGTTAGCAGAAGTAGCTCCTATTCAAAACACACTTCTTCGTCTTCTTGGCTTTGGCAAAAGTTACTTATTGAATAACCGGAATAACGCTTCTGGGGAGTTCATCAGACAACAAGTCTTTGTAATACAATATACTGTATTACATAGAACATAGACAACCTACTTTCTATATAGATATTGCCTGTACTTTAGATGAGTGAAATTTTTCTGGCGGAATATGCGCACACCGATGCCGAGGTCTGTATGCCCCCCACCCCTTCACATTCGCCGGCGGTTGGCGTGCTTAGAAGGTTTCGCTCTATGGGACTGTAACACCTGCTGTATCACAACGTGCGACTTGCTACACTTATGAGTGCTTGATACGAGTCCATAATTCTCCGTTACAGTGGTTGAAGGCATACGCATGCTGCTGGATGCGATCCTGTTAATGTATGATGCCTACAAAGGTGCTGTTCTGTCTGTGAGGGACAGGCGACTTTCGTTACAATATATCCAGCTAAGGTGGTACCAACGTCCCCGACCCCTCCCACCAATTATGTTGCCTCTCATTCAAGCAGTCGTCCCGGCAGGAAATCGCCAGCTTGGGAATTCACTCTATCTCACCGCCTCCAGCCCGCACCAACTACCAGCCCCGATACACGCCTGCAACGTCCCCTTCCGGACCGGCTCCCCTCAAGGTTCCGTAATCCGTCCGCATGGCGAACACACGTTGACAAGCCGATCTGCTCTCGTGTCACAGAATCGGGCACAGTTCTCGCCATTGCAGAGTCGCTGGGGTCCTCCTGCACACTGTCCTCTCGTCCTTCTATGCACGTCCTGCCTATCGCATGAGACCAGCCGCGACCATTTGCCCAGGAACCTGCTTCTGAACCACCGCTACTCCCGCTCTCCATCCCCCAACGTCGCCAGTCTCGTTCTTCACAGCCCCGCCGACCATCTTCCCCCGCCTTTCCACGAGGTTCCCTGACTGAAAACTAAGCGTTGCACCCCGAGGTGGCGCTGCATCGCTCAGACTGACCGAAAATCCTCTTTTGACGATACCGACAAAACAGAAACCTCATAGACCTACAAGTAGACGGCTACATGTCACTGCTCTTGTCGACACCGGTGCCAACTTTCCGTGATGCGAGTGATTTTCGCCGCAACTAGATGGTTCTCACACCTGCTCCACTCAGTTCGTCCGTGTTGCGGATGGTGGAATATCTATCGTTGGAATGTGCTCCGCCCGTGTGAGCATTGCGGATCAACACACAGTTGTTCTCTTCACCGTCCTTTATAAAGCCCCCACGACGTAACCTTAGGCCTCGACTTCCTGTCCGCGCATCTCTGCCCTCATAGACTGTTCGACCAGTACGCTCCGTTCTACACTTGCCCGCAACAGAACCTCTGGCACAATGGCCGAGTCGCCTGCACAACGGGACACGTGCGCCTCGCGCCACAGACACTGAACCTACATAGAGCTC
>NW_023607188.1:0-38648 GCF_013339725.1 Rhipicephalus microplus
ATGACAGTGTATGCATGCTTGATTATTTCGTCTCAACTCTACACGTTTGTGACCGTTTTTTGGCTGTGTATTGCGTTCTACTTATTGTTTACAATAGTTTTTCTGCTACTGCAACTATACTAGTGTTATCTTTTAAACATGCGAACTGCTGTCGAACTGTCTGAGCGCGTGAAACTTCTTGAAAACACTTTCAAAGACTGGCTTAATAATCTTATTATTAAAGTACTGACAACTGTTCTGTTCAAGCTGAATTTCCAGCTCTCTTTTATCATTAGAGGGCTAAAGGAATACATTAGGAAACTAACAACCAGGCTCAATTTTTTAACAAGATTGCCGAGTCCCGCAGATAATAAAAAACGGTGATGAACATGTATCTCATTGCACGTAACCAATTTTTGAGAAGGTGTATTGGTGACTTGAAACAACACTCGCAAAAAACATTTGGCAGATCCCACGTACCTGGGAATCCACGTTGTGCAAAGCATGCGGAGGGAAGGTGACCGTGTTGCAATTTTTTAGTGAGCGACAAGTCTTGAAATGACGCTAAATATAACTAAATATAAGTACAAATGCTGCACGCACAGACATACCTCGAAGAGTTGCAGATGTTTGTATAACCAGTTGTTTGCACTTGCGCAACGATGCCAACTGGAACATGCGTATTAGCAACGCCAGAAGCTGATATGAAGTGCTGATGCTCGCGAGGATGCTGGCCTTGGACACTGCTACATAAATCAACGTTAGCGCATGGCAACTAACCCGACGTGAGGGCTGTATCAAAAGTGTGTATATTGAGAAAAAATTGAGAAAGCAGCACTGCAACCACTATTCACGTTTCACGAAAATTAGTGCCTATTTGAAAAGTAGTTCCGAGACCTGGCGTAGCTCTGAGGTAAAATGCTTCATTGCCACGCAGAATGCTCGGGTTCGATTCCAGCTGGGACCCCGACATTTATTCCTTGTATTTGTCGGGTTGACGCTACCGATGTCGATATTTCTTAATGCTCGCACTTTAAAATTGCCTATGCGTGTTCTCGTCGTTCCTGGATAGATACTAAGTGTCAATCACATGTAGCACATACCCGCATACCAGTGGCACATACCTGCCCGTGAGTATGTGCCACTGTCTGGCGGGAAGTGTTGGACGACGTACACGACGGGAGTGTGACATTATTCATCTCTTGACCAGCACATCATATTCGTCAAACCATCTTACCCTCCCATGCTGATTTTGGTTCACGCCACTTTAAGGGGGTGACCACGAGAGCACCCAAACGTAAGCGGCTAGATAGATAAATAGATAGATATGTCGATAGATATGCTCAAAGTCGCCGAAGTTTGCTAATAAATGTTTTGCATTTAAAAGATTCGTTATACGGTCTGCTGCCAGCTGTACACTCAAGCTCAAGAGTTGTACTGTCAGCAAACTCCGGCTAATGCAAATACGGCCTACAAATATCAGCTGACTTCCTCGGCTCATCTGTAATTGCTCGGCACTATATACCCCTGTGGGCGGAGCACTGCCAGATGGTCTACTGGAAAATTAATGGACAGCGTTTGGCCCCGCTCAGGCGAGATGGTGAAGATGCAAAAAAAAATTATAATGTACTATAACTATATAAGGTCTCCGGCAGAGAGTACAGTATCTGTGCAATTGAGCGCTTATTTTAGCTTTAAACTTACAAAAAATTAATCCTTTGAAGCCTATAGAGCATCTCGCTCTGGTTGGAGGAATTTCACACTGATTTGATATTTCAGGTCTCACACTTCATCGCAGCAATCTGATGTCAAAATTACGTTCTAAATTTACATTTGTGTCTTGATCATAACTGTCCCGACTTTTTAGTGAAGCAGCAGCCGAATTGACAATGCACCCCCTTCCCATATTTTTTCTGCTGTTGGCTAGTCTCTCAGGAAACTATCACGATCGGCCCAATTTTCGTGTTGCAGCAATGAAAACGTTGTTACTACTCGGCCCCGGGTTATCTCTTACGTCACCAACGTCAAATCGGAACTGCCACTGTAGGTGTCAGCTTCCTCAAGTCGGGACCCACCGCTGGGTGGCGTCATGGTCCTCCAATCTGGAGCCGCTGCGCTGGGTTGCACTCAAGGACGAGTGATGTTGCCACACATTGCGTAAGACTCGCCAGACTGGATAGCCCTGATTTCTTCATTGGGCTACTATCGGACCCGTGAGCTGGTCGTGCTTTCGTAAGACAGACGGGCGCCGCCGCTTGATGATGTCGTTGAGTTGATGGCGTCAGGTGGGCTCGCTCACTGGCCTTGACCCAGATTGCTTTCGGAGGCATTGGCGTTTGGTCGGAATTCTCAGGCGTAACAACGTACACGTGTATCTGTGAGCCGGGGCCACGTTCCCGAAAAAGTAAGCAGCGCCTCTAAAGAAGAGCAGTTTTCATTTGGCTACACACTATCGTCCAAATTCTCACTTTTTGTCACTGCGTGCAATGCCATGCCTAACACCCCGCAAGGGTTGCACCTCTGCGATCGTAAAAGTGTACACTTTTCTAATGTGCTGTTCCGCAATACCCTGTTTCAGTTGTGGGGTCTCGCTCATTGTGTATTATGGGATCTTTAAAGGAGTTTCCATGCTACCGGGATATCGTTGAATGGCAGCGGAATTTCGGGATAAACCACCTAACTATTTCACACAGTTTTGTGTTTTTTGAGTGTTCTCCACCGAAACAAAACAACTAATATGGCAACACGTTTGAAGTTAATGCGTTACTCGATGGTTCACATTATCCCAGATAAGCAGCTGATTAATGTGGTTTAAGAGCGCTATGTGGCTGTGGCAGGCGCCCTACGTATACTTTTTTTTATTTTTGGAGCATATTTAACGTACACTGACAGGGCGTAGTAAACAAGCCACCAGCATTTGCCTTCACTGGAAAGGAACTTCCTCGGCTGGAATCAACTCCACGACCTTCGGCAAGAAGCCGGCCACCGTAACGACTGCGCCACTATCACAACCTTTCCCTAAATAATGTACATTTTGGTAAGTGCAGTATAGTTTTCTGTTTCTTTCTCCGAATCCTCCGCCAACAGACAGCTCCATCACTTGAGGAAGGAAAATAGGAGGAAAAGAACGGCAGGGAGGTTAACCAGTTTATAAGCAGCCGGATTATTACCCTACGCATGGGAGGGAGATGGGCGAGATGAAAGATTGATTCTCACAAACAGCTAAGCGAACGCTCGTCACATCGCCGTTTAAAAGGGAATGACCAAAATAAAGGTAATCGTCATAAGTATTCTCCACTATCAGAAGTACATTTCAGTGCCCGGTAATCTGGTAATGCACTAACACTAAAAACTTTGCGGACAGATTAACACTCAACAGCAATGGTTCTGAAGATACTTCAGCATGTAGTATGGTTACAGATTAAGACGCGAAATTGATATACCACAGGGCATGTCCCTAAGAGGGTTTGTTCTGTCCAGCTTTAGGGGTGACCCCTTGGTCTGTTAACGTATGAACCATTCCTCTGCATACATGTGCACCATTTGCGTAAAGCTTTGCGCTTTTATTCACACACACAGCAGCGCCTTGGGGACAGCTTTCAGCTCTCCCATATATAGTGGAGCACCGAGTACTCCAAATCGGTAAACCACTTTTTCTAAAAACACGCAGTGGTACCTGTTAGTAACTGGGACGGCTTTCTGCTCTCACATAGTAGAGTAGCAAGTAAACTCTAATTAAGATATCTTCTAGGCCTTTTGGCTAAGATCGAAGTGTAGGCAAGGTTTTAGCGGGACGGCTCAGTGCTCTCTCATAGTTGAGTACGAAGTACTCGAAATTGTTAAACATTTTTCCTAAACACTTCTAGCAGCAGATGTCTTCGAAAATATCTCAGGCTCTGTAGTTTGCCATGTTTCTCAAGAGACGTACTTTGTATCATTGAACCCTCACAAAGTGTGAGGCCCACGGGACGGCTTTTAGCTCTCTTTTAGTAGGGTACCAAGGCTGGTGGTTCCACTCCCTCCTTCTCGCAATTGTTCGAAAGAAGACAACAAACGAAGCCACTTATACACGCTTGCAAAAAGCAAGAAAATCGCTGGCGCAAGCAATGTCAGCATCGCCTCGCGAAGCGCCGAAAATCGGCCGATGAAAACCAAGGAGCACAAACGCAGGCGGCGTCATTCACCTACAATCCACCAACTGTGGCCGTCGTTTCAACGACACGACGAAAGGTGCCCCAGTGACAGCTGGCAGACTGAAAGCGGCGTCATTTCCCTAAAGTGCGAAAATTGCCAGATCCCACATACAGTAGTGCGGTAATAGTTCTCTGTTCTCCACATACAGTAGGAATTGATATGCGATGCAGGAATGGGAAAGGTTGATATATCTTTTTAAAATCAGCACAACGTTACGAGGTGGAGGTAAATAATACCGTACAAGACTTCTGTGTCATTATTATCATGTTTGGATGTGTCGTTTCCCTTGTCTTCTATTCACGTCACTGGACACCAAATTTAGTATATGTGAAGCTAGCGAAATGGCCGTGAGCACGGTATGAGCGTGGAATGTTGTCATGTTCTTACATGACACGCGTGTCAGGATTATCATGTTTGCACCGGTCATATACTTTCGTCATTCATTGACGACACGTAACACCAAATTCAATATATGTGGAGCTATCAAAACGGCCGCAAGCGCATTATGAAGGGCCACTATACTCCAATGTAGCGTTGACACGCGCGCACACTGGGCAAAGCGACGCAACGTCAGCAAAATGCGAGCACTCTATAGTCTGACACTAGGCGCGAGCAGCGTCCGTTTGCGCGGCCCGATGGCAACCGGCGCGAAATGCGATATGCTGCATTTCGTGCCGATGTATTGCCCAGACAACACTGCGTCTCCCTCTTTTCGTGACGGAGGGACACTGGATGCGCTGAAACGCGCATACGTCAAAGCAACGCAGCGCGACGCGCGACTGCTAGTGTATGGCAGGACCACCACCTGGCGTGGCAACTCCAGCGTGTCCCGATGTAGTGAACGATGGTGGGCACTTGCACCGCATCACGTCGAAGTGTATTGGCGCCTTAACTGTGGCATGTAGTCATGTTATCACACGACACGCATCTCATGATTATCATGTTTGCACCAGTCACATACCTTCGTCACCACTGGCGTCACATAATACCAAATTAGGCATACGTGAAGCTAGCAAAACGGCCGCGAGCACATCATAAGCGTAGCATGTAGTCATTTTGTTACATAACACGCATCTCATGTTTATCATGTTTGCACCAGTACATACCTTCGTCTTCCATTCACTTCCCGTAATAGAACATTTGGTATATGTGACGCCAGCGAAACGGGCCTGAGCGCATCATTAACGAGGCATGTAGTCATGTTGTTACATGGCACGCATGTCATGCTTTTCAAGTTGGGGTCTATCGCTTGTGTTCGCCATGCAATCATGCCATACCATGCCAGTTTGGTAACATGCCATGTGAACTAATCTACCGCAAGAGCTGCAGGACCACAAAATATAAATCATGACATTCATGACAGACACGTTATGATTTTCATGTTATGACTAATTCAATATGTTTTTCATATAGTCATGTTTTGCCACACCAAGTTTGATATCGATACTACATTGTCGAAACGGCCAGGAGAGGTAAAAGTGGCAGGCGGCTAGATACATAGATAGATAGAGAGATAGATAGATACGCTCAAAGTCGCCGAAGTTCGCTAAGGAATGCTTCGCATTTAAAACCTGAAAGTATTAAAAGACGTTCTGTTTATTCCGCGCGAAAACTGCATGAATATACCTAAAACTATATCGCCTCTAAACGAGCTTGCCCTTTTTCTGCCAATGATATAAAAGTAGGGCATCGTGTCCCATCTGCGTCTGATACAAAGCACTTGATTGTCCGATATATTTCTCGGGCGTGGAAAAATAACTTCTAAAGTAAAGCCCGCAAGGCATGCCATAATACTATAGTTTCATCAGCTCCAACCCAGGAGTTTTCGTGGCAGTCGAGTTTTCTACTAACGCCAACCCAGTGCTTGTAATAGTTATCAAAAAATTTTGTTAACAGCGAAAGTTATGCCATTATTAAAATGAAAAAAAAAAGATTACGCAAGAACTTGAAGAGCGCTAACAATGAATACCACAAAAAATGGCAGCATATCCATGGAGTGAATGATGGAGAGTGAGGCGAAGCATTCCTCCGTCCATTCGTTCTTGCTTCCGTCCATCCATGCGTCCGTCTGTGTGACCGTCCATGCGTGCATCCGTCCGTCCGTGCGTGCGTCTGTTCGTGCGTCCGTCCCTGCGTTCGTCCATGCATCCGCCTATGCGTCCGTTCATGCGTCCATCCATGCATCTCTCTGTGTGTCCGTTCGTCCATCTATTCAACACTCCAAGTACCACCATCTCGCATCTTTTCATCATATATTCCCCATATAGAAGCACCACCATCCAGCGGACATTCCAAGGACTAAACGAGAGGTGGCACACGCACAATTTATTACGGCTTGCGCTTCGGGTCTACTACCCGCCTTTAACCACCTCGAGTTCACGGTATATATTAGTTCACTGTATTCATGGCACAACGGCCCAACGCTCGCTAAACCTTTCTAAAACCAAGGAGGTTATGTTCAGCGAGTAAAACGTAGCAACCTTTTCCTGTCAGATAGTGATTGATGTACATGCCAATGGCTGCTAATGGGAAATGAGAGACAGGAGAATTCGGCTTTTACTTTTTTATGGCTTGCGCTCCGTATCTACTTCCCACCTTCAACCACCTCGAGTTCATGGTATATACTAGTTCATTGTATTCATGGCACTGCGGCTCAATGCTCGCTAAACCTTCCAAAAACTAAGGAGGTTACACCCATCGAGTATAACGTAGCAACCTTTTCTTGTCAGATAGTGTTCAATGTACATGCCACTGGCTGCTAATGGGGATCGCAGCGTGCGCGTTAACTAAAAGCCGAATCATCCTGTCTTTCATTCCCCCTTTGCAGCCAATTCCATGTACATTGAGCATTATTTTTCATTGTTTAACAACGTGCAGAAGAAATCTCTCAATGGTACCACCTTGGAGGTCAAAATGTTATACTTGTTACACACTACAACGGCTACGAGGGACGAACGGGTGTCGCTATAAGGAGCTTCGCCCCTAAAAAATGGCTAACAAATAAATATAGGCAACGTTACATAGGGTTGACGGGACAATGTTATTGACCGAGCTAGGCAACCCAAGAAGAGTGTGTAAATCCGTCGTGAATTGATATGGCGAAAGGATTAAAAAGCGCCCCACTCCGGTATTTTGTTGCTGACCGTCTTCTGCCTTTCTAGACGGTAGGAGCGATGCATTTGTTGTAGAAACCAAACAAATATAACACGAGAGAAGTATGCTGTAGAAGGGTTGAAAGCTGGAGCAGTTGGTGACAGTACTTAACATATTCCAACACAGCGCACAACTACGCGGACACATGATAAGAACGGACAAACTGTGGCGCTATATTGTGCACTAGACAATTGTATTTTGATTTATTGTCCCCCTTAGAAGTCTTGAGTGTCACTAATAACATAAATTTATTCGCTGCTCGCGGACGTACACTGTGACAGAAAGAAAAGTACCTCTTGTCGCACAACAACTGCTCACGTTTTTCTTCGCTCACACGCCTCTTGACAAGCGCTGACACTATTGAATTGGTTCGCACCTATTAGACACCGATGCATGAGCAGGTTCTCCACAGTGGCTTTGACACAGTGTCCACGGCCGCTCGCCAGTATTTCGGCGAAGTATGGAAAGCGCAGCTGCTCCTCGGTACAGCTCTTCGCCTTTGGTCGTCGACACCCTCGGTTCTCTCCGACGTCCTTTGATGATAGGCACCGCTCGACGCACGCAGCTTCATCAGCAAACACGCCCACGTCAGAACCATCGTCGTCCGGGCACAGACCGTGCGGAAAGCCCCACTGAACGCAGTCTTTGCCCGAGAATACCCACCAGTTGTGCCAGACGTCTTGCCTACGAACGTTCCCGAGAAAGAAAAAAAATCATCGCGATTATTTCGAGTTCCACTCTATAAGCGATAGCTGTGCGAACAGCGCAGCAGAGATTTCTCTGTGTTGCATAGGGTCTATCAGGTCTTTTCTGAACTTTACCACACTTTACTTGTGAGTGTGATACATTATATTACTTTCTGTTCCTTTAGTCTGTTTCCCTATTGAAAATATGCTCACCCATGTATGATGGATTCCACCATCCACTAATATGATAAGTTATGGTACTGGAATATCGCTGGCTTGTGTTGTATGGTGTCATATGGTGTAAGATGGAGATGCTAAAGTGCCGGTGATGCTCGAGCGCCAAACAACTCTGAACCTTCAAAGCTACTGAACCAAACTGCCACAATAAATAAACAAAAAATAAATAAATAAATAAAAGAAAATGCAAAAGGCATTCCTAAAAAATAAAACACGCTTCAGAAGCAGAATTCGAATGTGTGGCCTTAGGATCTCCAGCCAAACCGTCCCTAGCTACTGCGCCACGCTGACATGCCCTTCTACTTGCAAAATGACTACTCAACATATTAGTTTACCATTTAGCTTCATTTTTGCATGTCGCATACTCTAGACAGACGGGATCTGCACCTGCTTTATAAATTTTATTTTTATTAAAATTAAACAACTGCTACCGAAAACGATCGCCACTGAGATAATGACAACAGCACTTAATTTTTGTTACGATTCACATCTAAAAACATTAAGTGGACTGAGAAGGAGGTATATTTTACTGGTGGTTGCTGCTACGTTTCATACCCGTTTGTCGCTCATTGCAAAAGGCGACACGTGTAGAGGCTTCCTGACACCTCTAAGCTCATTCGATAATTGCGCACGTACAGTTGATTGAGTATTGGGAAGCCTTTTGTGCACGTACAGCGAGTCGTTTCAACGGGCTGGCCTGTAGCTCTATTGTTAGCAACAACTACTCAACGCCGAGGCCCAAAGTGACTGCAGTGCATGGGAAAAAATATGCCACCATATCAGTTCAGGAAGGCATGTAAATTGAAAAGTCTGATGACCGGAAGCGTACGTTTGCAGGAAGCGCATCTCATCCAAGCTTCTTGCAACGCACACACACACAAAAAAATTCTTCAGATTTTGGTTCAGTGATGCCACTGCCTTACTGTATCGTCATTCTTACTCGTCGGAAACAGGAATCCTGAAAGCCACAGGCGCCGATGACACTTCGACGGGCTCGATCGGTAGGCCTAACATTTGGTGGAATTCATGGTGGTAAAATAAGGGCGGTCGAAGTGATACTTGTTGGGGCTCGTCTCAATACATGTCGGAGGTGAAAGCTTGAGCATTTCAGCATCACACGCACTTTCACTGTTAACTTACAGTACGTCTCAGGCAATGAAGTGTGCGAAAAATGCCAGAGTAGCGTTTCTAGCGTGGCGGCATCAAGTGGCGGCTGTATTTGGATCCACAAATGGAAGGGGCAATTGTGCACTACAGGTCGTTTATTGCTGGACAACTGTACGGCGATGTAAATATTTACTGTCGCTGCTAACAACGACACCTCTGGTCTTCTAAACATCACAACAAAACAAGACATCACGCCTATCAAGCTAGGTAAAGTATACGTGGATTCTGCGCTACATCAAAAATGGGGTAGTATGGACGCTCTAAGAGTAATGAAAAACGTGCCAGAAAGCACAATGATTGGTGCTAACTTCTTGCAAACGTGAGAATAATTCTTGGTTCATTCTAGAGTGAAACACTAGAAATAAGTGATTTCAAATACTGCCCTAAGCTTTCAACTTTCAACTTTCAACTGTCGTCACCATTATTTCTCCCCGATCACCATCGCCACCTAAAGAACGTCGCTAGCACCACCTTTAACTGCCATCATTTTTTCCACTCTCGTCATCATCAGGCAATATGGCCCCTACAGCTTCCAGCATATCCACCACTTTTTCCACCAAATCCTCTATCCGTTCCACCACCCCCACCAATGATTCCAGCATCTATCAACTCGGAATTTTCCATAGGGATATCTGATTTGTTTTTAAATTGTCACAACTATATGCTATTGTCCCCTTGAAACTGCTTTTGTAGCGCTTACTGCCAATCTGATATACTACTATTGGTATGATTTATGCGTTTTGTATAAAAATTTCGGTAAGCAAGTGGGCTTCACGGCACTGCTTAACGTTAATATGCGGATTTTTTTAATGTTGTATTAATGTGCAGTTTGTTGTCTGCCTTCGTAGGTTATGTAGATGGTCGGTTTGAGCGCGCTAACTTTAGATACTTATGGTCTACACATCTCGTGGAACACAAAAACAGTGAACTAAAAGCAATAGCCAGAATTGCTGGGTATGTTCCGAATGGGCTCTATGATAGATCTGAGACAGCTTGTCGCTTGTTTTGTAATAAGTCAAGAAGATACCTGGGGAGCGTTTCTGCACAAAAAAGGTGGTATAGAAGTTGGTTAATTATATTGTGTGGCGTCGCACGTCTCAAAACCACGACGCAATTAGGAGAGATGCCCAATGTAGTGCAGAGGCTCCGCAAACTTCGACCTTTCAGTGTTGTTTAAGGTGAACTTTGTTACATTGCAGGGGGTGTTATAGCAACGTGCAGGTTCTTAGTTAATGGGTGTCCGAGCCGTCGCCCCAGACTCCCACGAAAAGACGAGGCCGTTTGTACGCCACACTTTATACACACGAAAAACGAACACACATAACATGGACAGGCTATTTAAAGAATCCTTCACTGTCTCTGTGAACTATCAAAGTCCTAAACTAACCGTCCCTCCTTTTTAGCATGGACACAAGACATGAGGTCGGTCTCACCGAGGTTCGTTGCTACGTCTTGAGCTGGCTTGCGTTGTCCGCACGGTCAACCAGGCGACTAGTTGATGGGTAGGCTCCGCCCCCGCAGCCACGTCGCGGCTGGACACATCTGCTGGAGCTCGTGCCCGTAGCCCGACAGCTCCGCGTGTCCTCAAGCACAGGATGCCTTGAAGCCGCAGCACGTCAGCGACGCACGGCCGTGGCAGGTAGAACGTGGCAGGTAGGCCGGGCTCGACTGTTACTAGGCTCGGGTCCGGAACCCAACGGCCGAGTCGAGAGCCCCGTCTTCCTCGTTCCTTCTCGTACCTTCGCCGCCCCGCTACTCAGCGCTCGTGCTACCTTCGTCGTTGTCTGCTTCAAGCGCGCACTTTGAATGGCGCGCACTTTGAATGGCGCGCACTTTGAAGCTTCGCGCACGACACATATCACAAAAGCCCCCCCTTAAATGAGTTTTTTCTTTCTTTTTTTAAAAAAAAAAAAAAAAAACTGCTGACACGTGCGCGGTCTGTAAACCCCTTCACTGTATATGTCCTCTGTATAGTTCACATGTCGAGGTCCAATATTTACTAAATACACAAGAACACCGTTAAATACACTGACATACTTTGAGTGTCCAACACCCAATAACACAGTGCATGAAGTCCGAACTCTTGGCTCACAATCTACTCATGAAGTCCGCACCGGTATTCTCCGACCCTTTTATATGCTGAATGCTAAATGAGTATTCTTGCAATGCCAGGCTCCACCTCAGTCCCTTGGTCAATAGTGTAAACTGGTATAGGTGAATCTGCCTCCTCTTCTTCCATCACTACGAATGACGCTGTTTGTGTAAACCTCTCCGGTTCGCGATCCTCGTAACGCTTTAACATGTTGATGTGGAACAACTTGGTGTCACGTCCCAAGTCCAACCAGTAGTCATGACTGCCCTTTTTCCCTGTGACCTTAAAAGGTCCTTTCCATTGCATGAGTAATTTATTTTCCGTAGTAGGGAGTAGAATAAGGGCCCGGTCGCCTACTTCAAGCTGACGTTTCGTGCTTCGCTGATCATAGTATTGCTTCTGTGATTTTCTTGCTCGTGTCAAGTTCTCATGAGCCAACTGCAGTGTTTTTTCAAGACGATCTCGCAGATCCAATACATATCCGTAAGTTGTCTTCGCCTCGTCGCCGATGTGTTCTCCAATCCATAATTCTTTTAACAAACTAAGTGGTCCTCTGACGTCACGCCCGTAAATAAGTTCGAAGGGAGAAAATCCCGTGCTGGTCTGAGGCACTTCACGATAGGCAAAAAGGAGTGGGGCAAGCAACCGATCCCAGGATCTTGGTTCCTCCTGGCAGAGCTTCCGCAACATCTGTTTTAACGTACCGTTAAATCGTTCCACCAACCCGTTACACATAGGATGGTAAGGTGTAGAACTGAGGTGCTTAATGGCCAGTAACTCGTTGACTTCTTTCATCAGTTCGGAAGTAAAACAAGATGCTTGATCACATAGAATTTCACGCGGGAATCCTACGCGTGAGAACATCTCCACCAGGCCCTCTGTTACTGTCGCCGAATCGATTGCTGGCAGGGCCACCGCGTCCGGGTAGCGCGTGGCGAAGTCCACCATGGTCAATATGTAGCGGTTTCCGTTTCTCGACACAGGTTTTAAAGGACCGATAATATCGATTGCCACTCGCTCGAAAGGGGTGTCGATCAACGGCATTACGCCCAGAGGCGCCTTGCCCACTTTACCTTTTGGATATGCTCTTTGGCAAATGTCACAGGATCGCACGTATCTCTTTACTTCTTCCTGAACTCCTGGCCAATAGAATGATCCTAGTACTCGGTCAATTGTCCTCTTGATGCCTTGATGGCCCGCCATCAGACTTTCATGAGCTAGCTGCAGTACTTGGCTCCGCAGTTTGCGAGGAACAACTACCTGCTGTACTATCTTGCCGGAGGATAACCGATAATGGCGATATAAACTCCCTTTTGCATAACAAACGAATATTCTGTCGATCCTCTCCCAAAAAACACCTGCCCAACTTTGTTCCTACAGAGATCTAGGCTCTTGTCCTCCGCCTGCTCAATCTTGAAGATTCGTTGGTTGATATTCAAAGCGGTTGCTTTCACCGAATCCAACGAAGTACTTGATTTCTTGACTACGCTGATCATTGGTCTCTCGTAGCGATCTGCTTTCATCACCCCTAATCTCTCCTTGACGCTTTTAGACTTCGTCTTCCTTTCCGACAGTCCCTCGCTCCACCTGCTATCTGGATCATTGGGATCACGGGATCCTGGCACGTTTCCCACGATGACGTCATACAATGGGGAAGTCATGCATTTAACGATCACCGTGCCAGAAAAATAGGGCGAAAATATCTCCACTTTTGCTTCGGGAACTTTTATTCTGCTCCCATCGGCTAAAAATACTGTCGTCATAGCTCCTGTCAGCACTTCGTCGGGCACGAGGGAACGTCGCACAACCGTCGTGTTACTTCCTGTATCCCGAAGAACAGAGACAGGCTTATCAAATAGGAGACCCTGGAGAACTGGCATCTGATATTTCGTTGCCATTTGTTGCGTGTTTACTGCCCCCGACACATTATTCTCGGACCCGCCGCCGGATGCGTTATCATTGTCTTTAGAGTTCTCTTCGGACAATATACATGAAGCCTTTTTATACGTGGCGGGTTTCTTGGTGCAAACTTGGGTATCGTGTCCTGCCCTACGACAATGCCCACAGTAAGGTTGCTTCGTCCGAGCGCGACAATCTGAGGCTTTATGGCCGATTTTGTTGCAAACAAAACATTGCACTGAAGTTTTTGAGGTCGTGCTCCCACTTTTCACCGCCATGCCGTTTTCAGCCTTTTCTCGGAAAACAAGCAGGTTAGACTGTCGCTGTGCCTCTAAAAACTGATCTGCCGCTTCAGCCATTTCTTCAAGTTTACGGCAATTCTTTTCACGCAAAAAGAGCGCCACTCGATCATGACACTTACTGATGAACTGTTCAGCTACAATCAGGTCACGAACTGACGCGTATTCTTTGTCTACTTTCGACATTTCCACCCATCGGTCGAAAAAACTCATTAATCGTGCAGCGTACTGCCGGCCGGTTTCTCCCTCTTGAGGCTTACTGTGCCGGAACTTCTCACGGTACCCTTCCGCTGTGAAGCGAAATCGCTGAAATAGAGCCAGTTTCACTTTCTCGTAATCAAGTGCATCTTCAGGGGATAGGCGACCAAACACTTTTAGCGCTTCTCCGCTTAGGCACAAACTCAGAGCCGTGGCCCACTTGTCTCTAGGCCACTCTTGCCCTGTCGCCACATTCTCGAACCTTTTTAAGTACGCATCTAGGTCATCCCGGTTTTCATCAAATCCTGGTATAAAATTATGAGGATTGACGTTGGAAGACACCCTTGATGATCGACCTATGTCTGCCCCGACAGGCTCTCTGGCGGTTTCAGTCTGAGTCAGTTGAAGGCGCAATTGGATCGTCCTTTGGGCCTGCTCCTCGACTTGTAATTGCAACTGCATTTGTTCCTTCTTCGCCTCTCTTTCTGCCGCCCTTTCCTCACGAGCTCGAGCTTCTCGCTCATCAATCCAAGTTTTCAATTCCGCACCTTCCAAACCCATGCGCATGGCTAACGCCATTAAATCTGTCGAGCTCATCTTTTCCTCACTAATCGTCAGCCTGACTCAAGCGATACAAATGGCCTCGTCCTGTCGCAGCGGACGCCAGTGTTACATTGCAGGGGGTGTTATAGCAACGTGCAGGTTCTTAGTTAATGGGTGTCCGAGCCGTCGCCCCAGACTCCCACGAAAGGTAGACCAGGCACTACCACCGGCCGCGTCCCGGCCGGACACCTCTGCTGGAACTCGTGCCCGTAGCCCGACAGCTCCGCGTGTCCTCAAGCACAGGATGCCTTGAAGCCGCAGCACGTCAGCGACGCACGGCCGTGGCAGGTAGAACGTGGCAGGTAGGCCGGGCTCGACTGTTACTAGGCTCGGGTCCGGAACCCAACGGCCGAGTCGAGAGCCCCGTCTTCCTCGTTCCTTCTCGTACCTTCGCCGCCCCGCTACTCAGCGCTCGTGCTACCTTCGTCGTTGTCTGCTTCAAGCGCGCACTTTGAATGGCGCGCACTTTGAATGGCGCGCACTTTGAAGCTTCGCGCACGACACATATCACAAACTTACAATGCACCGTACGTGGACCTCTACCATTTCGCCTACATCGAAGTGCGCCCACCACCGCAGGAAGCGAACTAGCTACCTTCAGGTGAGCAGCCAAACACCCTAGCCACTCATCCATCGAGGCGGAAATAGAGGTTGGTTGAATGAGTAACACTTACGAGGTTCACAGACGAAGTGTAATTCCGCATATATCTACTCACCTGTTGCAGTCCGTGAACAAGGTCTTCTCGAAGCACCGGTCGGCCATGGGTCCGTGCATGCGACCGCAGGAGTTGTAGCACGCGTCGATGCTGGCAAAGCGGTTGGGGGACCGGTTGCACACGCGCACCGCATCGGCTGTGGTGAGCAAGCAGCGTCCTTCGCGTGCGCTATAATATGCCTCCTGATTGAGCACGGAGCAGTACGTGTAGAAGGCGCGACCACATACGTGGTTCGGCTGGTTGTGTAAAAATACGGGGTGAGGTAATGAAGTGGTGTTTGAGATATATGCAGGGGCTGTTATGCATGCTTCATAGTACGTCATATATGAATGAGAATGAGAGCAACAAAACAAGGGCATTCAAGTGCATGGGACACACAAACTGGCACTCTCAACAAGAATGCCTCTAGTATATCCAAAGTATCACGTAGTGTATGGTTCCATGATTCATGACTTCCTGTAGTGAACGATTGCTTGGAGAATAAAAACACAAGGAAGGAAGCAGCGTGCGTCTTATTTATCTGCTATTCAATTAGTTTTATGTGCGCATGCTATATATACTAAAACTCTCGGTGTGTTCCGGAACTGCAATACATATATCTTTTGTGTAAGTGTGTACACAGTCGAAATTCGGGGAAAGCACGAAAGGCTGTTTCAGCAGGTGAATTTTTCTTCGAAAGTTTCATTCGGGCCATTCGGAAAGTGAACTTAAACAGCAATGCATGTGATTTTTTAAATGAATAAATTATTCTCCTAAACGACTACATTTTATGTTTTTTCCCGTAAGCTTGGAAGCCTTTTATTTGCGCAACCTGCCCGACCTGTTCTCATGCGTGTAGAAGAAAGGTGGACCTGATTTCATTGTGCTCCGGATTTTTGTGAAAACAAAACTTTGAAGAGTTCTTGCTGCAGTTTATTTTTTATGATGTGCTATTTCAGTCCTAGCGAAGACTACCGATGCTTTCACTGCGGCATGAACTTGTGGACTGCGTCATGATAGTGCAGTAGCAACGGTATACCACACAAATTACTGTCATACATCTAATACCATTCTTATTCTTCAGCTACTTAGAATATAGGATGTGCATAACTGGTATACGACCCACCATATCGTTTTCATTTCATCTGCTTGTAATCTAGGGCTTGTGTGCTCACATAGCTAAGATGCTTACCACAATATGTTTGATCCTAGCACTTCACGTCTCTAACTGGGCTTTCATTTGTGCTAAGGCAGTTCTAGTCTATTCGTACGAGAACATTATTTATGCCTTTATTACGCATTAGGCACAGTGCATAGAACTACAGAGAAAAGATTCAAAATATGCAGTGCATGTTTCTCAATCAATTACTTAACGAAAGACGCATCGCAATGTATGACTTACGCCTATGGTGCTGAGAGGCTGCCGAAGCATCCTTTTCATGGTGGCTTTCTCGGGCTTCTCGGTCGTGGGAATCGTGCTGATGGGTGCTCGACGTCGTCGCGTAGTCCTAGTCAAGGACACGTTTACCGTCATAGGCCTAGCCGCGAATCTCACAATCTCGCGGGCGGCCACCATGGCCTCACGGTTCTCGTCCTCCTGCTCATCGGCCAGCCAAGGCCGGGTCGCCCAGAAAGAGCCAACTTGCAACGAGCTCGCGTTGACCAGGAGCGAGCCGACGACCGACACCATAGCCACGCCGAGCACGGCAATAACCGTGTACCACATTACATTCGCGCGACGATCCTTAAGCTCACTGTCATCGCTTGTAGGTTGCGAGGACGTAATGCTGCATAAATGAAACGCATATTTAATTATTGTAAACGCACAGAAAGCTCTCTGATTTTGTGAGCATTATTATGAGAAATCGTCTCTGCATGGACGCGACAAGAGCACCATAAAAAAATACAAGCAACCGCGAATAAAGTAAGTCGAAAGTTGACTCTAGTCTGAAGTTCTCTCGTCAGGTCTTCGTCTCTTTGGTGCCTGCTCCGAAAATGTTCTATGAGATGCTTATTTTCTTTTATTTATTTCGGAGCCCTTAGGAAGCAGAATAAGTATATTCAATACCTACCTGTTATAGCCTGTCTATAGTTGCCTATAGTGCGGAATTCTATTAGTTATAATAACGCTACACTGTCTAGCCGCTCCTGTCATAATCTAATAAGCGATTCACTATTATCGCTGTACTAATAAAGATGCAGTGCTTTTCTGCACCACAGAGATGCTCCATCGAACGCTAGTAATGTCAGGTTTATGAGATAACTCGACTGTTCTTTTTTTGTCTGATGTGGTTTGTATACAATCTCCAAGGAAAATACCTACATACGTTGCACTATAACTGAGCTTTCATACGAGGCATGCTGTATTGAACGGGCCTTGCGAGCTACTAGATATAAGCTTGAGTAAGAATCAATCAATTTAAGCATTATTTGATAGTAAAATCAATTTTAATTTAACTTGAAACAGCGTTGGACACATCATGTATGCAACCAAGAGTTTCCAACTCAGTTTATTCTCAAAGAAACGTCATTTTCATATAAATAGCGCCCATAAAGCGCAAGAAGAGACAAGGCTCTTTAGAAAGTCTACGACTGTGTGCCCTGTGTCTCGAGCAACTTCTTGCTTTCACACTATGCCTGGAAACTTTCCAATATATCCCAAAACCTCAGGATGCAGTTGTGTAACTTAGACAACCGCTTTCGTTTCGACCAACTCACACAAAAGTGGGCGCATGACGCACAAGTTGCGCTGCTGTTACCCCGAACTAAAATGGTCAAACGAAATGCTTAAGACAGAAAAGTACTAGAATTTAAGTGCTTGTGTCTCCCTGCAGTCTCCTGCATGGCCGCTTTGTCTCGGCTTCACTCCATTCACCGGCAATGTTTTACCGCCTCCGATAGATGGGACACGCCTAGGCACTGTGCACCACCCCCGAATTCGACATTCATTAGGGGGTGCACAATGCCTAGGTCAGTTCTGCACAATGCAAAACATATTTGAACTGATGTCAAAATTAGCCTAGATCCAGTGATCAAGGTAGCTCAGCTGCAATATTCACTATTCAGAAATTCATTTACCTGAAATATTTGCGCATACAATGCCTAAAATATAATTGGAATTTTTGTAAGAGTTAATTTCCTCTTCCTCAACTAGCTTCCACACTAGCTATGGAAGGGAGATGTTTGAGGTTCGGAATGTGTCCCCTCGATGACTCGAGTGCCCGGTGGCAGCGCGAAGAAGAGCCGTAGTACGGTGAAGAGACGCTTTATTGCAGCCTCAGGCGTCTGCCTGAGTCCAAGCCCGAACTTCTGCTCTTTTTTTTAGCATTCAAACATCCTGTTTTCAACCCTCGGTTAAACAAAGGGTCTCGACACAAGCCAATACACGTGTGGGCTTGCATTGCCACAGTCAATCGTGAAAACACTTTCATAACAGGCACTGCATTGCTGAATACCACGCTATGAAGTACTACACGAGAGGGAATAGGTTTTCTGCGTGTCGCACTATCTCTCATACCAGGCCGAACTCCATCGGTAGCCACTCTCACGCTCTAGCCCGGTCAGATCGCTCTATAATTGTTGCTTCGTAGAAGCTTCCTTAAGGGCGGTGAGTACACCGTTGGGCTCTGTGTGCTTACCAGGTTTGCATGCGACAGCGAGGCGCCCCGCCATCCTAACAACACTCGGTAATAACGTACAGGAGGTTATGCTCGTCTCCATGCGGCAACCAAGGTCAGCACAGCGGTCGCGTTCCTGCAGCCTCCTCAACACACGTGGATGCCAACAATGACTTAAACTCAGATGGTGGCGCCTGGCCTGCTTCTTGCAAGACGCTCTTCCGAGTAAGCTGTCCCCTTCTAGCCCCAGACGGGGATGAACTTGACGGTGGTGGTGGTAGTGGTTAGAAGAGGAGAAAGGAAAGGAACCTAATTCCTGCAGCCCGGTCGGGAGCACAGCGCAGTGCCTTGACCTTGACGGCTCCGCTCGTGAATCGTGTGAACGGAGGATCCTTTCTTTCCCGTGCCCGGGTCTTCCGCGTTCGTTTTCGTGGAACTGATCAGCTTCTTTAGCTGACGGGACGGAAGATGGCTCCGCGCTGTGCATCAGCCACATTAATTGCGCTACACACAACACGCCGCTAATGGTTACGTCATACTAACTCCTCCCCCCTCAAGAGTGTTACTGAATACTCGATGTCCAGTATTGCGATACAAAAAAACAAAAAGTCACTTAATATAAGCTCACTCTCAGTGTGCACACATGCGTGAACCAATTTTCACTTCAATATCAACAAGAGAGCTTTCGCGTCCTTCTGCGAAATAGACACAGTGACACATATACATAATGCTCCAACTATCCTCCGAAAGAAAGCACTCTCGTAATGCACAACAATGAAGAACGCACTCAGAATGCAGTCCAGAGGCACCAGTCAGTTCGCATTAGCTTGAAACAGGGCACGCGCACCGTGCATAGTCCTGCGGCTCCTGTCTTTTGAATTCACCACACCGCTCGGTAATTGTCCCAACACGTGAGAACCACTCCATGCGCCCTCCAGGCCCCGCATAACACAATCAGAAAGAGCGACGGACCCAGCGCTATAGGTATACCTTAGTCTCAATGCATCGCACCAAGAAAAGAAATTTATAATAAACTCACTTTACAAACGCTACCTTAATTTATCTACAAAGCTATTCCTACACTACACATCTAATACGCCTAAAAGCAATTCTACCACTAAGATGCAAGCTCTTATCCTAACAACAACATAAAAATGCCTAATACAACACACAAAATATTTTCACATCACGCCGGAACTATTAGTCTCTTCGACCCACTTAACATCCCACATAACACCTAATTGTGCGATGCAAACTTCTGTGCAGTCATTCAATTCACAGAAACTAATTCAGTGGCTGCGTAACAACAACAAAAAACGCAACCACATGACACAGCCAAAACATCCTATTGCCACATACAGTTACTATCACGCAACCCAGTGATCATCCCAGACACAAAAGAGCATCAGCAGACTCGCTCAGAGCGCCCTAATTACGAACAAGTTCCGTTTCACCTTCGCTTCTCATTTAACTGTGGACGCCTCCTCTTGCGATTGGTTCATCCTCTCACTGAAGAATGCGAATTCTCCTGAATATTCACCTATCATTTTGGAAGAGGCAACCTCTAATTGCCGTCTCCGATACGTCCATGGCCAAATAAAAGCTTTGCTGGGGTTGGTTGCCGTCAACTCGGAAAACGACGCGAAGGCTTCCAACTCAATCAAACGCTACCTGTGCCTCTACATTTCATGGCAGCGTGTTTGACACTGTCGAACCATCTCATATCAGGCTGACCTCCGTCGCTAGCCATTCTCACGCTCGAGCCCAGTCAGCTCTCTCTATAAATGTGGCTTCGTAAAAGCCTCCTTAGGAGCGGTGAGTACACCATTGGGCTCTGTGTGCTTACCAGGTAGGCATGCGACAGCGAGGTGCCCCGACATCCTAACAACACTCGGTAATGACGTACTGCGGGAGAGGTTGTGATCGTCTCCCTGCCGCCACTATATCTCGGTCAGCCAAGTGTTCGTGTTCCCGCATCATTCTCAGTGGCACGCGTGCATGCCAACAACGGCTTAAACTCAGGCGGCGCCTAGCCTGCTTCTTGCCAGACGCTCTTCCGAGTAAGCTTTCCCCTTCTAGCTCCAGACGGCGGTGGCCTTGACGGCTCCGCTCATGAACCATGTGAACGGAGGATCCTTTCTTTCCCGTGCTCGGGTCTTCCGCTTTTGCCTTTGTGGAACCGATCAGCTTCTTTAGCTGACGGGACGGGAGCTGGCTCCACGCTGTGCATCAGCCGCATTAATTGCGCTATACACGACACGCTGCTGATGGTAACCTTATACTAAGTAAGTGTGCACTACTCTAAAATTGCTACACGTACACGTACACTTTTAATCGACACTCATACATGTACGAGTGTCAACACGTGCACTCTTTTTTTAAATAGTACACGTACACTTTTAATCGACACTTCTCATGTATTCATCATATAGTGCGACAAACTTAAATACAATGCAAGGGTACACAAGGATGTATCCGTCCATCGGTAATACTTTGGACGACACATATTTTGGATACCTCCTAGCACGTATTCCAACATTTATTGGTAATCTCCAGTGCGAATAAATCATCACAAAACTGACTTACCAAGATTGAGCACTATAGAAACTAGCGATAATTAACCAGCCAAGTAGACATTGCAGTGCGTCTGATGGTCAACTCGCGTACAGCTTTCACGTGGTACTAACACATTATCGTAGAAAAACACGTAGAGCTATTTGCGATGATATACGGGTGCTTCGAATGCGGTTGGTAAAAAAGTCAAGGGATACCTGAGATTGCTGCGTGTTCTACTTTACGCGCTCAGCAAAGACACAACCACACGAGACGCTTGCTAGCAAGGGACTGTTTATTGATGGCTGCCGCGCCGCGCGCGCGCCCTCTCTCAAGGTGGCCAGGTGAGGTGGGATCATCCCGATTTATTAAGCGGTGGCCCGCCTGGTACATCCTCCTTTTTCTTTAGGTGATGTAGTCGGCAAAGCGCGTCGGTGCTCTAAGTGGCCTAGTTGATCTTCTGAGACTCGAGTCGGCTGCTTCTTGTGCCTGGCAAGTGACCTTATGCTGGGACGGGACCACGTCGGGGTCCCTTGATGGTTGACTTGCAATGGGTGGTGCACGTGCAGCTGACTGGTTCAGTAGAGCATCCGATGCAGGCGCCTGTTGTGACGGATGTCGTTCCTTTCGTGATGCGGATGCTGTTGTCAAATCGGGCGCTGTATCTGATGTTGAATGTTGTCTATGCTGTATAGGCGACGGGATTATCGGTGCGACATCCTTGTCATCCAGTGGGTCTAAGTGTTCGGGCGTCCTTTTTAGATGCTGACGATTCCTTCGATAACGCCGGCCTTCATCTGTACAGACTATGTAAGATCTAGGGCCAGCAAGTTTCTCTACTCGGGCTTTCGGAAACCACCCCTTGTCGTTTCTTATTCTGACGACGTCCCCTTCGGAGAGAGGTGTGAGAGGTATGCCTTTGCCGTGATCCTGTGGATGTTTCCGCACTGACGATGTCGAAGCCGATGAGAAGTCTGGAAGTCGTCCCCGAAGCATCCGTCCCATAAGGAGCTGACTTGGTGTGCGTCCGTCTATCAGGGGCGAGATTCGATAATTGAGCAGTGCAACCCAAAACTCCTCGCCAGCGTACTCACTTTTCTTCAAGAGGCGCTTTACGACCTGTACCCCTTTCTCAGCTAGACCATTGGCCCTGGGGAAGTGTGGACTGGATATGGTATGAGTAAAATCGTATTTTACTGCAAACTGTCTAAACTCTCGCGATGTGAACTGTGGTCCTCCATCGGTACAGACTTCAATGGGTATACCGTGGCGAGCAAACATGGTCCCTAGTGTGTCCACTACGACCTGACTTGTTGACTGAGGCAACTGTTCCACTTCTGGGTAGTTGGAGTAGGCACAGTACGCAACCAGGTAACGCTTGCCCCCATGGTCAAATAGGTCGACACCAATTCGCTGCCACGGCCGCGTTGGGATTTCCCTCGATAACAGTGGCTCTGAAGGTTGCCGGTAGGCAAAGTGCTGACATGTGGCACACTTGCTAATGAGTGACTTGATGTCAGCATTCATCCCAGGCCAGTACATCAGAAGGCGTGCTCTGGCTTTGCACTTGCTCATTCCCAAATGGCCTTCATGAAGACGTTGCAGCATGGATCGCCTCAGACTCTTTGGGATTACCACCCTGCTGCCCCGCAAAAGCACTCCATCAACATATGACAGTTCTGACAAACATGGAGCTAGTTCGCCTGAGACTGGTCGTCCTTCCTGGAGTGCCTCCACCACTTGCTTGAGGTATGGGTCCGCCAGGATTGCAGAGGTCAGTTCAGTCTTCGTGTTCTCACTTACGATGCTGGCTAGCACGCGAGTCGCATGGATGCATACGTCTTGTTCGCTTTCCTCCGTCACTCGGTTGGGTTCCTGGAATTCGGGACAGTGTGTCCGCCACTAGCAGATGCTTCCCAGGAACATATTGCAATTTGATATCAAAAGGCATTAGCCTCAAGAAATAGCGCTGCAATCGTGGCGGCATTTCACTCAGGTTCTTTTGTGAAATAGCAAGCAAAGGTCGGTGGTCTGTTTCGACTGTCACTGATAACCCCAGTACGAACTCCCGGAAACGCTCACAAGCAAACGTCACGGCCAGCGCTTCCTTTTCAATTTGGGCATATTTTGTTTCAGCCTTTGAGAGCACCCTTGAAGCATAACCCACTGGGCGCCAATCTTGGTCATGGAGTTGAAGAAGAGCAGCACCTACTGCAAAGCTTGATGCATCAGCTGAGAGTTTCGTTTGCTTCAATGGGTCAAAAACTGCGATCACTGGAGCCGATGTCAAAGCCTTAATAAGATCTTTCCATTCTTTGTCATGGTGAACTTCCCATATGAATTCAACATCATTCTTTATCAATGACCTAAGGGCGTCAGTTCTTTTTGAGAGATTAGGTATGAATTTGCCAAAGTAATTCATAATACCTAAAAACCTTTGAACTTCCTGTTTACTCGACGGCTTTTGCATGTTGGCAACGCATTCAATGAGACTAGCATCGGGTTTTATTCCTTCTTTGCTGATACAATCTCCCAGGAATTTAACTTCGGCCTTCGCGAACAGACACTTTTCTTTGTTCAGTGTCAGGCCAGCCTTTCTCGCTGCCATCAGTGCTGCACGCAGGCGTTGATCATGCTGCTCTTTTGATGCACCCCAAATTAAAATATCATCGACATATACGCGTGTGCCCGGCAGGTTTTCAAACACTTCCGTCATTGCCTTCTGAAATACTTCGGGGGCGGACGCGATACCAAATGGCAGGCGCAAAAATCGGTATCTTCCGAACGGCGTGCTAAAGGTGCAGATCTTTGAAGTGTCTTCGTCTAAGGGGATCTGGTGAAACCCGCTATTGGCATCAAGCTTGGTGAACATCACCGCTCCTGCCAGCTCTGCTTCTATTTCTTCACGTGAGGGTAGCTGATAATGCTCGCGTTTAAGGCTTCGATTAATGTACCGCGGGTCTAGGCATATTCGCATGCGGCCATTCTTCTTCATAATAAGAACAAGTGGACTCACCCAGTCTGACGGCTCTTCCATTTTGCATATGATGCCCTGCGAGACCATCCGGGCCAACTCCTGCTTAAGTGGCGCTCGCAGTGCGTGTGGCACTTTCCTCGGCGGCATGATCGTGGGGCGCGCATCATCCTTCATTGCCAGCGAATATGGTCTACGGATGCAGCCCAGACCGTGGAATAACTCCGGGAACTCGGTGACCCAGTCGGTGCTAACGTCACTTCTTGAAGATACATCGTGAACGCGGGAAATCAGCCCGAAACGTTCTGCTGCATTCAATCCGAGTAGGACTTGCTTGCCTCTCTTGACCACAAAAAAACTGATATTCTCTTGCTGCTCTCCTAGACGTAGTGGCAGACTGATAACGCCCAAATGATGTATTTTGCTTCCTTCGTAGTTAGTAAGTACTGTGGTCGATGGCCGCACCATGGTCGGCAAACGCATCCTGCGAAAGTACGAGTACGGCAATATGTTCGCTTGCGCTCCTGTATCCACTTTCAGTTCTGTCGGGTGCCCGGCAAGGTCCCCTGCCACCGTCCAATCCTGATTTTTGGACACGTTTCTGATTTGTACCGTGAGAACTTGAATGTCTTCATCGGTAGCGTCCGAGGACTCCTCCAGTGCATCTTCTGTTGCAGCGACGCCTAACTCATGAACGCCGCGTCTACTCCTGCAGCAAGCTGCAAAATGGTTTCTTTTGTTGCACAGCGTGCACGTTTTTCCAAACGCTGGGCAGCGTCTTGGTCCGTGAATCTTGCCACAGTAGCCACAGCGTCGACGTTGTCCGCTCGTACGAGACTGTCCGGCAGCGTTTGCAATTTTTTCGACTCTCTGCACTTTCGCTTCGCTTTCAAGAGCCCGGTTCTGCGTTGCTGCCAGTTCCGCGGCTTTGCAGATTTCTACAGCTGATTCTAGGGTTAAGTCCTTCTCCTGAAGCAGGCGTGCACGTAGCTTCTTGTCGACGATACCGCACACTATCTGGTCCCTCACCATCGAGTCCCTAAGTTCGCCAAAATTACAAGTCTGTGCTTTCAACTGAATGTCGCGCAAAAACTGTTCGAAAGGTTCACCATCCTGTTGTTGCCGACTGCGCAGAACGTACCTCTCGAATGTCTCGTTGCACCGAGGCGTGCAGTAGTCTTCGAAGGCTTTGACGATCGAGTCATAGTCCTCTCGTTGTTCTGCTGATAGAGGTAGGGTGTTAAACACTTCAATTGCCTCTGGGCCCGCGACGTGTAGAAAGATGGCAGCCTTCTGTGCTGGCGTCCGTTTCTTGTTGGTCTCAGTAGCTTTGAAGTAGAGTTCGATTCGTTGGCGGAACTTTTTCCAGTTGTCGGCCGGAGTATTTGTCAGTACAAGTGGCTCGGGTGGTGGTAGGCAGTCCATCTTCAGCGCAGGGTTGGACTGTTACACTTCTGACACCATGTTCTACTTTACGCGCTCAGCAAAGACACAACCACACGAGACGCTTGCTAGCAAGGGACTGTTTATTGATGGCTGCCGCGCCGCGCGCGCGCCCTCTCTCAAGGTGGCCAGGTGAGGTGGGATCATCCCGATTTATTAAGCGGTGGCCCGCCTGGTACACTGCGTTCTAGCGACGGGCTCGGGCCTCTCTGCTGTCCGAGATCTCGCAGTGGGTAATGTTGCTCGATTACAAGGCTTCCCTCAGACGACCAGGGCACAAGGAATAAACCCTCGTCGCTGCCTCGGGCGTCGTCGGTGCGGTACATTCTTTTTCTTGTTCACCTATTGATCGTGGCGCATACCCACTGTAGAGGATTGGCAAGAATTGAATGGTTTTGTAAAATTGTGTGCAGTTTTCAAATAATGGAGGTTATATAATATAAATAGTACATATTATATAGGTATATGTGCTGCTTGATCTAATACATATAGTTATTTAAACTAACACAAAGAAATGTTTTGCTTTAATAGAGCAGTACCCTCTTATTTCATACGTTATTGCCTCGCTCTTCTTTCTATTCTAATGCGAGGGCTTCGTATGACGACGATGATGGTGATAGCCTCCATCTATGGCTCACACTCACCCTGGGGGATTCTTCAAGGAACGAATATTTTATGAGTAAAAGTGATCATTTTACCCGTGGAACAAAACGCAACTGACTGAAAACAAACCTCTTGGTCGGCTTTACAGCCCGGTTCCACGCCAGGCAAACGTCCAAGTATCCAGCCTGCTTCGAACGGATAACCCAGATGCCGCTACTGTCGTTGCGTATACAGATGCCAGTGTGAGCGGCACCACCATTCATACCGCGCTTGTATGTCCATTATTTTCATAGGCTAGGCAGACGGGCTCCTATTTTGCGAATCCTGCACCACCGGCTCACCTTGCTGAGCTGGCCACCATACGTAATGGAGTGGCAGCGCTGCTACCTCTTCTACAACCAGGCAGATACTCTCAGCTCACTATTCATACGGACTCGACGCAAGCTATGCATGATATATGACGAGTGTATCGCTCGACATCACTCCCGGATACTATTCATGTTCTTGCTGCCTCCACATCTTTGCAAATACGCGTTCAGTGGTTTCCATGGGCCGCTTTACCGGACATTGTAAAAGCTGGTTTGGCAACCCACCGTAAAGTTAAACCATACACGCTACCACAATTTCTTGCGGACGCTCAAGGACAGATGCTCCGAGAAAAAGAAAGCCTCCGACGTGCCACACGAGCTGTTATACCTTCGTGTGGATCAGACCTCCCTGGTGGTTTAACTCGCCATAAGGAGGTTACGTTGCGGAGGCTTCGTAATAGGGTAGCGCTTATCCTATCCAAGACCACCCTTTGGGCGCAAAAGTACCGAGGCCCGTATGGCACATCATGCCCACTTTGTGACGCCTCAATCCAAGATGTCTCTGCCTCACACTTACTGTGGACCTGCATGGTCTACCATAAAGTCGTTGCTATCACCTCTGTGCAACAGCTCTCCGGCCTGGCTGACCACCCGACTTTGACGGCTGGCTTCGCGGACCACACCACCGTTCTCTATTAGATTTTATACATGAAGGAAACTTGTATGTTTTTTTTTGAATAAAAAATTATTATGCCTAAGGACAGACTATCGAAAGAAAAAAGTGATCATATGACGATTGTACAGTTTATGAGTAATAGAATATTGTAAAATAATAATACTAACTTAGATACTTGAGATCAAAACTACTGTGATTCAGATAAAAAATTTCCTGCAGCGCAACAAAGATCTCACTGGCAATGACCTAACGAGGACGCTCAAAGGCGAGAAAATTAGACATGAGAAATCCAATCTAATTCACTGAAACACCCCTCTGGTAAAGTTTCTTCTTGGTGAATTAAAGCGGTTGCATGACAACATGTAATGCTCGACTGCTTTGTCCTTGTTACGAAATGATCAAAGCATGAAACGTGCCACACCAGCTGCGTGCCTTTCATATTCATTCTACTGCTTATTGTTGCTTATTACTGCTTATTATTGTTGCTTTTGGCCAATGAAAATGTGCTGGATGTTTAATAAGGGAGCAGTAGTTTCAATTGATGCCATACTCTGCTTGTATTCTTGTCGTTAACGTCTTCGCATTATGTTCATGACAGTGAACTTGTATGCGCAGTTACGGTTAAGTAGATAGCAAGCGATAGACTAACGAATACAAGTGTCAAAAAAGAAACTTTAGGCAGCTTCCTCTATTCTGAAATAATTGCGGAGCTAAGCAATGTTTTTGCTTCTTTTGTTTGTTTTTTTATTTCATTCATTCTTTTTTTTTTGTCTTCGAATCTTCCTGTTTTTTTAGTTTATTTTTTGTCTGTTTTTTTTTCTTTCTCTCTCTTTTTCGCTTGCTTATTTTAAAGCGAAAGCGAAAGCACGTGACCCATCACAATATTGGTCACGTGCGTCGTCGTTGTTCGCCGCCACCGCCACCAGTGTCCGTAATCACTATCGCGTGAATTAAGAAGAAAACTCAGTCAATAGAAAACACCCAGCACAGAATGGGATTCGAAACTGGGTTCCCTGCATGCCGACCCAGTATTCAGCCACTGAGCCACGTCGCATTTATATTCCCTTTATTTCCCGTTAAACTTCACACACAGCGAGATAAGATAACTATATCACAATACGCAAAAAACATGACAAAAAATTACTATGGCCGTCAATCTCTACTTTAGCTCATCACATCCTAAAATACCGTCATGGTCAGCAGGGCTTCAGCCCTTTTTAACCATAGGGGAACACATTCGTTTGTTCTTACTACCTCGAAAAACCTTGGTATACTTTCTTTCTTTAAAATATTGTCTTGCTGGCCCCTATCAGGGTGACAATTAAGTCCAGTCAATCGAGAGTGCCATGTACTGTGTAACGTTCTCATCATAAATAAATCACAAGGTTATCCATCGTAACTATCTAGTTCTAAGTTCTTGATTCCTGGTTTGTTACAGATTATACAGTCAGATCCACATGGTATATAAAAACCATGCTCACTTATAGGAAGGGTTTCGTCGCAAGTGTTCCTGTGTATAATTTAATAAAGAACGTCTTTTAAACTCGTTGAAGTACATTCTAACCCCGGGCTGTATATAGTGCTCTATACAGGCTGTATATAGGCTGTATATAGCTAGCCCAGCATTGATTTAGGCAGGCTTGATGTCGGAAAAGCAATCACGTCAAAAAGGCTTATAAAGCATTTTAAAGCAGCGAAAGAACAACCAGACGTCGCACAATGCGAATAGCGTAACTAGTGGGTCGTCTGATGCTCCAACCCAGTACAAATGTTTTTTTTTTTTTCTTGTTCAGCTACTAACTGAGCCGCATACCCACTTCAGCAATAATTCCTCATCCTCGTTAGCCACTGCATGAATGATTAGCACAAAATTTATCGCAGATGCCTAGCGGATAGCACGCTTCTCAAAAGAATGACAAAAAGTAGCATAGCGAGTGCCAGCCTACTACCCAAACATTTTTTTTATTAATGCCGTAGTTGGTGTCAAGCAATTGCGCTTGCAGCAGTTACCTAATGAGTGTTTAGAAAAGGCTCTGTAAGGCCGGTCTTCTATAGCTTTCGCTGTGACTGTGTTTTGTCTTCCGCGCAGGTCTGGCATTTATTTTATTTTAAGACGTTAATGTTGGCGTCCTTCCTTAATAACAAGTGCGATTGCGTGCTGTTACGACTCCAATAACAAAAGAAACTGATGCGACGTTTCTCGCCACGTGCGAAAGAGTTGTGTAAGGACGTGCCTTTCACATTGCTTTCATGCATGTGTGTGTATCGCCCTACCACGTCAGATTATTAAGTCATCCCCATTCGACCTTGTATGCACTCATCCTTTTTTTCTGGTCTGTTCATAACGTACAGATTCTTTCCAACGCCGCCGCCACCACATCAATGTGACTGATAAGCTTCGATTATGTCATCGTGAGCACGTGCGCAAATGTTTTAAAATATCGCCGTTTTTCTATCGTTTCTATCGCTTCGGTAAGTTTCTTTTTTTTCTTTTTTGGTGAAAAGAAAGGACTGTTTCAAGCTGTTTTCATGTAGCCTTTGTGTTAACCGTCTTGACTGCATATCTTACGACATCAACAGTGCGATAGTTGTATCTACTGAGAGCATCGAAAAAAGACAAGAGACGATGTGAGAATCCCGTACATTTCAGTTTCACGTATAACCGTGTTATACCACAGCAACTACTTGCCTTCTTCTCAGTGGGTAGCACAGTACAATAGTTCGAATATCTGAACACATGTGAGAGCTGCTTCTTCACTAGACACCACCTGATTTCAGTGTCGGAGTTCCTGCACTTGATCACAGTGCATGAGGCATATGAAGCTCAAAATATCACTTGCAGGAGTTGGAAGATCAGTTCTATTGTACACGCTGATGACTCCGATGGTACTACTTTTACTTCTGTGGTCTTATTAAAACAATATGTTATGTAGCGTCAATAAAAATACGACGTTAGCGAAATGGGCGATAGCACAACATAATCGGAAAACGAAGACATGCGCGCTCGGACTGATGTTACATGTTTTCATGAAAAATAAAGAAAACGGCACCTCAAATGTTTTTTATTAACCAAACTGTCATTTATCGAATGAATATAGTGATACTGAGTTTAATTTCGATGTGCACTATTGTGAATGACATGAGCTGTTATAACTAACATTGGAAATACGTAGCGAACTCTATCAAAGAGGTTTCAGCATGATGCATTTGAGAGCCACGCTCATGAAACAATTTTCGTATACGCTTCGTGACGAAGTGAGGAATGCAGAGACAGTGAGTAGAGATAAGACGAGTCGGGAGAGAGACGAGTCGAGCCAACATCTACAAATTCGCAGTCCACGCAGATTGTACTAAATACACCCGGAGAATGTAGATGTGAGCATCCAGCAAAGAATACGAAAACCACGGCGAAGACATGGCCGGAAGAAGATTCTACTCCTGAATTGGCGCTGTGCACTGCGTGAGAATTGCGTATTCAGATTCAACACGCGCTTTTAGTGACAACCTAGGAAGTGGTGGCTGCGCTTAACTATTCGCGCAAGCGCTGTGAAAGTTTCTGGCTTTTGATGGAGGAGTTTCTATAGATGACGAGAGAGATAGAAAAGAAATGGAGATTGGCCCCGAATAACATTACATCAGCAACGTCGAAAGTTCACCGTGTTGGTGATAGCTCTTGTTTACTTGTGAAGCGACGCACAGAGACAAGCACAAAAGAAACAAAAGGCACGCTGATTCACTCGCAACTAGTTTATTCGCAGAAGAACGTGGTTATTACACATCATATTACATCACATGTTACAATGGTGCTTATTTAGAGCAAAGTTTTTTCAAAAAACACAGTTCGCAATCACAAACTTATCGATGCTAGGCTGGTGCAGTTATCTTTTCTTTTAGCAATGTGGAATGCCTAGATAACTTCCTGATCACCTCATCATTGAGACTAGAAAGTATTTCAGTCTCAGAGAACAGCGGGGAGCATCCACAATCTAAGCACTGACATCTAATGTGAGAGTAAGCATTACTTCCTATAGTACTATTTTGTGCTTAGTAAGCAGTGCATTGACGCATCGGCCATTTTGCCAATGTACATCTTTTCCAATGACATGGGCACACCATACACCACCACAGTTCTGCATTCAACAAATGTAGGAACATGCTTAATGAAGCACCGAAATGCGTTCTGTTTTGCCGATCGTTTTCGACTCAGCAGCCTGGCACAGACTTGCCGCATATATATATATATATATATACTATATATTATATATATATTATATATATATATATATATATATATATATATATATATATATATATATATATATATATATATATATATATATATATATATATATTTGCCGCGCGTATGTGCCAGTGGTGAGGACAACGAAGCAGTGCGAGTGTCCTTCGGTCACGTCGTGAGCAGCCAAGGGATCCGGCCCGACCCGGATAAAATTGCCGCCGTGGCAAACTTCTCGACGCCATCACACAAAAAACCAGTGCGACGTTTTTTAGGACTCTGTGCCTATTACCGGCGGTTTATTGCTAATTTTTCGCGCATCGCATGGCCATTGACACAGCTTACTCGGGAAGATACCCCCTTCAGATGGGGCGAAGACCAACAGCAGGCATTTCACGAGCTTCGTCAGCGCATGCAAACACCCCCCGTGTTGGCCCACTTCGATGAAGACGCGCCAACAATACTTTATGCAGACGCTAGTAATGTGGGTCTTGGAGCAGCGCTCGTACAGTCGAAGGCCAACAACGAAAACGAGATTACCGACTGGGCCACTTTCAAGACCACCTTCGCGGACGTGTTTGGCCGACCGACAGTGCGCAAGCTCCGTGCAGAACAGCGCTTGCGGGATCGCGCCCAACTGTCGGAGAGGGTTTCACGTCCTACATTGAGGACGTCGTAGGCCTCTGCCGTCGCTTTGATCCTGACATGTCGGAAACCGCCAAGGTAAAACACATTATGAAGGGCATCGAGGACGATGCCTTCCACATGCTGGTGGCTAAAGACCCGCAAACAGTTTCGGAAGTCATCCAACACTGCCAAAGTTTCGATGAGTTGCGAAAACAGCGCATTTCAACGCGACGGCCTACTTTCGACATGACCAGCACGCCAGCATTGACCGTTGGTGCAATATCTCCAGAACAGACTGTATTGACCCCGCAAATCCAGCAATTTATCCGAGAGGAAGTGGCACGCCAGTTGTCCCTTGCCCCCTTGCTTCCCAGCAATACGCATGGGCTGACCTCGTCACTGCGCCAAACCATCGAAGAGCAAGTCTGCGAGGCACTTCCCCCCACGTACCAGCCACCACCTGTGTCCGCTCCCCTGACTTACGCTGACGTCGCGCGAAGGCAGGTACATGCGCCGTCAAACGTCGTCGACCCTGCCCACCAAGCGAACGCCTTCTACGCAACACACGTACCGGCAGGCTCGCATGTTCCCATTTACCGCCGTCCTTCAACGCTTCCCAACAACCCTTGGCGTACATCGGATAACAGACCTATCTGTTATTACTGTCGTCAGCCTGGCCATGTTGAGCGGTTCTGTCGCCGGCGCGTCCCTCACTCAGGCATTATTGATGGCACCTACGGCTACGCCCCCACAGAACCACCACAGACGCTGCCGTTCCATGCAGCTTCGGACACTTCTCCGCCGAGCCGCCGCGCCTTCAACCCACGCCGATCGCCTTCCCCGCGCCGACGTTCGCCTTCACCAATGCTTCGGCGTGCACCACCTGCCCAAACGGAAAACTGACCATCGCAGTTCCGGAGGCAAGAACTGCGCCACCGTCGAACTCCACAAGGCCTCGTTCTCTACCGAATAATGAAATAACTGTCTTGATTGAAGGTATCCCCGTTCAAGCATTAATAGATACCGGAGCTGCCGTGTCTGTATTGAGTGAAGCATTGTGTCGCAAGTTAAGAAAAGTTACGATTCCGCTTTCTGGTCTCTCCCTTCGTACGGCAACAGCGCATCACGTGAACCCTTCTATGACGTGCACGGCTCGGTTAATCATCCAGGGCGTTCTGTACGTGGTTGAATTTATCGTGTTTCCGCACTGCTCACACGACGTCATATTAGGCTGGGACTTCCTTTCCACACATCATGCCGTTGTTGATTGTGCCCGGGCCGAACTAGAATTGTCATCGCTCTCCGACGACGATTATAATAAGCCTTCTATTTCTCGTGTTGTCGTCGCCGCGGAGACTGATATTCCACCTATGTCTTCTGTTATTGTGCCGATCTCGTGCGACCATGCCGCTTTTTCGGACGTCATGTTCACGCCGTCAGAAGACTTCACTTCTCGAAAAAACGTTCTTCTGCCTTTTGCTCTTCTGACGGTCGAAGCCACTTGCGCAAACATTTATGCCACGAATCTCCTTTCTGTACCAGTCACCCTATTCCGTGGCGAATGCATCGGCCGCCTTGAGGACATCGATTGTGTTTGCACCAGTCAACTGCCCTATCAAGCAAAAAGCCTTGAGATCGCCAGTGTTACTTCCGCTCTCACATCCGCCACCTCTTCCCTCGACGTCTTCCTTCCATCGATTGATCCTGACCTTCCTGTTGACCAACGAACTCAACTCTTGACACTTCTCGACCACTTCCGCTCATCGTTCGACTTCAAACAAACCAGTCTGGGCCGAACATCTGCAATTGTCCATCGTATTGACACTGGCACCCACGCACCATTGCGTCAGCGTCCATACCGGGTCTCCCACGCCGAACGCCAAGTTATAGACGATCAAGTGTCTGATATGCTCAATCGTGGCGTTATACAGCCGTCTAACAGTCCGTGGGCCTCCCCGGTGGTACTGGTCAAAAAGAAGGACGGGGGCATCCGATTCTGTGTGGATTACAGGCGCCTTAACAAGATCACGCGCAAAGATGTTTATCCGCTCCCCAGAATTGACGACGCTCTCGACTGTTTGCAAGGTGCAGAATTCTTTTCTTCGCTGGATCTTCGATCGGGATACTGGCAGGTACCCATGGATGAAGCTGACCGCGCCAAGACTGCGTTTGTAACTCCGGACGGCTTGTACGAGTTTAACGTGATGCCGTTCGGCCTTTGTAACGCCCCAGCCACCTTCGAGCGTCTGATGGACAACATACTTCGAGGCCTTAAATGGCAGACGTGTCTTTGCTATTTGGACGACGTCGTCGTTTTTTCAAAAGACTTCGATACCCATCTTCTGCGCCTCGCAAGTGTCCTGCATTGCCTTACACATGCTGGGCTCCAACTAAATTTGAAAAAGTGCCATTTTGCCGCCCGGAAGCTCACCATCTTAGGGCATGTTGTCAGCAAGGACGGCGTTCTACCTGATCCTGGAAAACTCCGTGCTGTCGCCCAGTTTCCGAAGCCATCGACACTTAAGGAACTCCGGAGCTTTATCGGCTTATGTTCATACTTTCGCCGATTTGTCCGTAATTTTGCATCTGTCATGGCCCCTTTAACACGGCTACTTTCTGACACCGAGGGCATTTCGGCGTGGTCTTCCAATTGCGATAAGGCATTCGCGAAACTACGTCAATTGCTGACATCTCCACCGATTCTCCGTCACTTTGATCCTGATGCCCCTACAGAAATACACACCGACGCAAGTGGAGTCGGACTTGGCGCTATTCTTGCTCAACGCAAGTCTGGATACGACGAGTACGTCGTTTCTTATGCCAGTCGCACTCTTACTAGGGCTGAACAGAATTATTCAGTCACAGAAAAAGAATGTCTAGCCATCGTCTGGGCAATCACAAAAATTTCGACCCCTACGTCTATGGCCGTCCATTTGACGTCGTGACTGATCACCACGCCCGCTGCTGGGTTATCGTCACTAAAAGACCCATTCTGGCCGTCTCGCTCGTTGGGCGTTACGCCTCCAAGACTATGATATCCGTGTCGTCTACAGGTCAGGCCGCAAACATTCAGATGCCGACGCTCTCTCCCGCTCTCCACTTCCCCATGAACACGGAAGTACTTCTGTAGCCAGCCTCGATGCTGTGGCACTTTCGTACGCGGACATGCCCTATGAACAGCGCCAAGACGCTTGGATAGCCTCTATGATAGAGTTACTGTCTCAGCCGTCCCAAGTTACGCCCAATCGTTCACTGCAGCGCACAGCTCGACACTTTACCAGCCGCGATGGACTCCTGTACCGTCGCAACTACCTTTCTGACGGCCGCAAGTGGTTGCTTGTGATTCCTCGCCACCTACGTGCCGACATTTGCGACTCTTTTCACGCGGATCCTCAATGCGGCCACGCCGGTGTGATAAAAACGTATGCACGTCTCCGGCTGCGGTACTATTGGCGCGGAATGTACCGCTTGTCCGACAGTACGTGGCGTTCGTGGTATCCACATGTCAACGCCGAAAAAAGCCCACCACACATAGCCAATGGACACTGCAGCCGTGTGCCTTGGCCCCTCCCGCCCTTTCGACCGCATCGGAATTGACTTTACGGTCCCCTTCCCTATACGCCTAACGGGAACCGCTGGGTGATTGTCGCCATTGATCACTTGACACGCTATGCTGAAACTGCTGCGCTGCCCAGAGGCCACATCACGTGAAGGTTGGCTTATTTATCCTCACAAGTCTCATTCTAGCAGCCATGGCGCGCGCCTCGTGAGCTACTCAGTGACCGCGGCCGTACTTTCCTCTCCGAAGCGGTACAAGCCCTTCTTCGCGAATGCAACGTTGTGCATCGGGACACCAGCGCATACCATCCGCAAACGAATGGAATGACCGAACGGTTTAACCGCTCACTGGGCGACAGCTATCCATGTACGTTCCGCTGATCACACCAACTGGTGACCCATACTGCCCTTTGTAACTTACGCTTACAACAGCGCCACTCAGTCTACGACAGGATTCTCTCCGTTCTTCCTCCTTTACGGGCGCGAACCTTCCTCATTCATGGACACCATTCTCTTGTATCATCCAGACGCTTCGGAATCCACAACTCTATCTGAAGTCGCCACCTATGCAGAAGAATGCAGGCAACTCGCGCGTTCCTTAACCGCCCAAGATCAAGCGTACCAGAAGAACCGTCACGACGAAAACCTGTCTTCGCAGTCATACTCGCCTGGCGCCTTGGTATGGCTTCGGGTTCCCTCATCTGTTCCTGGTCTTTCCACCAAGCTACTGCCGAAGTACGAAGGCCCCTACCGAGTCCTACGTCAGGCCTCACCGGTTAACTATATTGTTGAGCCGGTTCAACCATCAACAGACCGACGGCATCGAGGCCGCGAGACTGTTCACGTAGATCGATTGAAGCCGCACTACGACCCACCCGTCGTACCCGTTCCATAGGTCGCCAGGATGGCTCCTTTTCTGAGGGGGGAGTGATTTGTAGCATTGATATTTGGCACAGGCCGGAACGCCAGCTGAAGAAGAGAAGGAAGAGTGTTGTTGCTGCTCGCGCTCGCTCCGCTTGACAGCTGGTCGGTTCTACCGCTACGTTTTCCACAAAGTAAACGTCTCTTCTGCTCACCACTAAAGGTGTACTATCAATATATATATATATATATATATATATATATATATATATATAATATATATTATATATATATTATATATATTATAGCCGCGCGTATGTGCCAGTGGTGAGGACAACGAAGCAGTGTGAGTGTCCTTCGGTCACGTCGTGAGCAGCCAAGGGATCCGACCCGGATAAAATTGCCGCTGGGCAAACTTCCCGACGCCATCAGACAAAAATCAGTGCGTCGTTTTTTAGGACTCTGTGCCTATTACCGGCGGTTTATTGCTAATTTTTCGCGCATCGCATCGCCATTGACACAGCTTACTCGGGAAGATACCCCCTTCAGATGGGGCGAAGACCAACAGCAGGCATTTCACGAGCTTCGTCAGCGCATGCAAACACCCCCCGTGTTGGCCCACTTCGATGAAGACGCGCCAACAATACTTAATGCAGACGCTAGTAATGTGGGTCTTAGAGCAGTGCTCGTACAGTCGAAGGACAACGACGAAAACGTGATCGCCTACGTCAGCAGGACGCTGTCCCGAGATGAAGCTAATTACACTACGACGGAAAATGAATGTCTTGCTATGGTATGGGCAGTCCTGAAGTTTCGTCCTTATTTGTACTGCTGCCCATTCACCGTTATCAGTGATCACCACTCTCTCTGTTCATTAGTCAACTTGAAAGATCCGTCTGGCCACCTTGCACGATGGAGTCATCGGCTCCAAGAATTTGACTTCACTGTTGCCTACAAGTCGGGAAAACGACACACCGATGCCGACTGCCTTTCTTGGTCTCCTGTTGAGACGGCGTCCCCGGGCAGAGACGATGACGACACGGCCTTTCTCGGAATTGTGGACACTGCCGCCTTTTCTCAACAGCAGCGTGGCGATGCTGAGCTGCTACCACTTATAAGCCCAAACTCCATAAGCGCGATCCACCATCTGTGCACCCTTCCTCCTCACACACCGCGTTCGACATCTACAATTCTCCTGATTCTCCAGTGGACGCGCATGTGGCGTCGCGCTTTGAGAACATTCAACAGCTGACAATGCATGCGCCGTCCAGCTGTATATACTCAAGGTCGGCGCTCGCTCGCTCAGTTGCCGCTCGTCGGTTGGTTTGTACGGCGCGTCGACGTCCAAGGTCGCGGTGAAATGAATTCCAACGAATCCACAAACACAATGATCGACGTCCCTTCGACCAGCGCCGCCCTTTCGCATACGTGTGTACGTGTTCACTCATTTAACACCCCCTCCTACAACCACGTTAACCAATTTAGCCATCGACCCAAGTAAGTCGCAATTTAACACCCCATTTCACAACCACGTTAACCAATTTAGCCATCGACCCAAGTAAGTCGCACTTTAACACCCGTTAACCAATTATATGCTCCGCATCCTCCTTAGTGTTCCCCGAGGGAAGCTGCGGGCAATTTTTTTCTGCTCTTCGTGCATTACAAGACAACCACTTGCCAGCATAGTAAGCAGTACTGTCTTTTCTGGCTTCCTGCGTACGAGAATCATCGATGTATACACCACCGGATATCATAGTGGCGTTTGCGGATAGCGACAACCACCGGGTGACAGCGCATCCATCCCGCGTTCGCCCCGTGGTAGATGGCATATTCGGTGGCACGGGGAGCGTCCAGTGCGAACAACGCGGCGTTTCGGCGGCGGGGGAATTTCGGTCACTCTAGAAAGCGGATGTTTCAGTGTGAACTAGGCTTAATTGTAATGCATCTGAATAACGGACGCTCTGCTGGTAATGAAGAAGACGATGATGA
>NW_023607189.1:0-38773 GCF_013339725.1 Rhipicephalus microplus
ACCCTTCCTCCTCTACACACCGCGTTCGACATCTACAATTCTCCTGATTCTCCAGTGGACGCGCATGTGGCGTCGCGCTTTGAGAACATTCAACAGCTGACAATGCATGCGCCGTCCAGCTGTATATATACTCAAGGTCGGCGCTCGCTCGCTCAGTTGCCGCTCGTCGGTTGGTTTGTACGGCGCGTCGACGTCCAAGGTCGCGGTGAAATGAATTCCAACGAATCCACAAACACAATGATCGACGTCCCTTCGACCAGCGCCGCCCTTTCGCATACGTGTGTACGTGTTCACTCATTTAACACCCCCTCCTACAACCACGTTAACCAATTTAGCCATCGACCCAAGTAAGTCGCAATTTAACACCCCATTTCACAACCACGTTAACCAATTTAGCCATCGACCCAAGTAAGTCGCACTTTAACACCCCGTTAACCAATTATATGCTCCGCATCCTCCTTAGTGTTCCCCCGAGGGAAGCTGCGGGCAATTTTTTTCTGCTCTTCGTGCATTACAAGACAACCACTTGCCAGCATAGTAAGCAGTACTGTCTTTTCTGGCTTCCTGCGTACGAGAATCATCGATGTATACACCACCGGATATCATAGTGGCGTTTGCGGATAGCGACAACCACCGGGTGACAGCGCATCCATCCCGCGTTCGCCCCGTGGTAGATGGCATATTCGGTGGCACGGGGAGCGTCCAGTGCGAACAACGCGGCGTTTCGGCGGCGGGGGAATTTCGGTCACTCTAGAAAGCGGATGTTTCAGTGTGAACTAGGCTTAATTGTAATGCATCTGAATAACGGACGCTCTGCTGGTAATGAAGAAGACGATGATGATCGGTGGCTGTTGTAGTAGCTCGCGCACGCCGCTTGCCATTAGCCAGACCTGCCTGATAAAGCACATTTTGCCAAGCTGCATCTGAACCTTTCTCGACGTACAACACCTCTATTTTTATGTGAAAGATCGTTTGTCGTGGGCAGTTCAAAAAGCCATAATTATACTGTATTTACCCTATGCCACTAAATATTACGCAGTATTAAGTTTCTGTGGCAGCACAACAGCAAATCCCGATAATATACTGTTGGCAAAGCTCTTTCACAACTGCAGCCACGGCGTCTTGCCACGACGACCACGCATTTTCGTCTGCTAGCGGAAGCTTGTTGCGTCGCCAGCGCCACTAAACTGGAAGGTGTCCTTGCGCCGTGTGACGGGTAGGCTGACGTGGGGAGTTTTACAACTTACCTAGTTCTAGAAACGTTGACCTCGGGGTCCCTCCTTTCCGAGGGTGTGTATATAGCGCTATGAAGTTGGTCGCTCACGCAAAATTCAAAATTAATTTAAAACACCTTCCAAGTTATATCCGCTGTTGGATATCTTGCAGATGATATACGAATGTTCACGAGAATCGACCCCGCAAGATAGCTCGGCCCAGAAATTTTGTGTCAGTACCCCTTTAAGGCCATGTGGTGGGTGCATAGCAAGTTCGAAAAGATGTCCTACACGAAGTGTTTGAAGTGAGCACGGGGAAAAGAACCCCGCTATCACTTTCAACTCTTAAAGGCGAAGGTTAGGGGTCCCCCAAATGTTTAGCGTAAATGTAGTGTGGTAAAGCCTTTGAACAGTGGGTCGTCCTCTTCAGCGCCTTCTAGTGGGTCGCCCTTTTCATAAGAAGAAGAGCAGCTCGCGCAGAGAGTCGATCCCCGCATTGACTTTGCAATAAGAATTTGCAATAATTTGCAATAAGGTTTTGCAATAAGAATTCAGGGATGCGCAGGGATACGTTACTTATGATATACAACTTTTATGTACGCCCAATTCTGGAGTTTGGCTGCGTTCTGTTTTCTGGAAGTGCTGAGTACAAATTAAGACCACTTATATTGCTAGAAAGGCAAGCTCTGCGGCTGTGTCTCGGGCTACCTAGGTGTGTAGCGAATAGCGTGCTTTATTTGGAAGCTAGAATCATTCCACTTGATGCTAGATTTCGACAGCTTACTGTGCAAACATTTTTAAAACTTTACGATGCACCCCTCTTCTGTTCTCAGACAGTTTTCATCAAACATCCAGTTTCTTTCTTTCAGCGCCCGTGGTCTCGTTATCAAAGACCCCAAGTCATTTTCGTCGAGTCTCTGTTATCAAATCTTCACGTTTCCCTCCGTCATTTAACTCCCCAAACCCAATGCTCGGTGCCAGTTGACTTAATTTTCGATGATGTTTTTCCAAAAAATGCCAAGTTACTTCCAAAGCATGTTCTGGAGGGCCTCCTTCAAGACCATCTAAGTCATTTTCCTAAATACGTAGTAATTTCGACGGACGCAACGAAAAATCTTCAGAAGGCTGGAGTAGGTATTTTTTCTCATCAGCTTAATTGGTCTTTTGCGCTCCGATTGCCTGACTTCACACCAACTTATCTCGCAGAATTCCTGGCTATTACATTGGCTCTTCGAAAACTAAATTATCAGCAATCAAAAGCTATTATTATTTCGGATGCTTTGTCTGTATGTACACATCTAACGTCCGCAAAGAAGTCTCCTCTTCTCAGGATATTTTGGTCTCTCGTACCGCATAGCCTATCAGAAGTTCGGTTTATTTAGGTCCTTGGGCATGCTGGAATTGAACTAAATGAAATTGTTGGTTCGCTCGCTTCGGCATCTTTAAATTTCCCGGTGGTGCTAGTAGCTCCACAGTTTCCTTTTATTACTGCCGAACGATTCAAACGCCTGTTAATCTTAAAAATGAACGAAACGTCGCTTCTACAATCTGAAGAATTTCGGCACTTGCAATTCACATGGAACACCGCAAAATGCCTTTCCCGTCAATGTGAGGTGACCCTCACAAGCTTTCGCTGTAGAGTTCCTCTGTTAAATTTTTATCTCAACAAATCAGGATTTTCATTAACTAACCTAGTCAATACATCCACCCTATTATCGTTTGGAGCCAGTCAGTTGGGTGTGGGCCACAGTGCTATTCTGTCAGCGCTACATAAATTCATTCAGGCAACCGGAAGGATACGCTGCTAGTGGTACTGCCAGATATATCCAATTCTTTCTTCCCCTTCCTCATTCTTGTTAATTTGTTTTATATATATTCTAGTTTATCGTATTCTTCTGCAATTTTTTTCACGTTTTTTTAAAGGAACATTATTATTGTTTCTATATAATTTCTCTTTATTTTTTTGAGCAAGCGTTATAAAAAATGATCTATCAAGAGGTACAGTGTGGCCAATCCCCCATGTGGGTATGAGCCAAAATCTCTTAGGAGACAAGACAAGACAAGGCATTGACTGTCGCCGTCGTGAATCATCGCTGAGTGTCCGCCAATAAACCGCTTAACAATAGCAATAATTACTTCGTGGCCATGCGGAACCAATCCCGGTCAAACAAAGCGTGAGTTTTCAGGACGTACTCTGCTTGGACCGTATTTTAATGCTTGTAAAAGAGGCGGCGAGTTAAGACGCCACTGGGCAACGCCAACTTTTTCCAAGCTTTGCTTCTATTGAGTGAATCGAGTGGAGCGCTTCAGAGAACGATGTTCAAACTAACTTTTCATTTCTCTAGATTCTCTGCGAGGGGAAATAGGTCCCTCCATATTCGTCTAATCACGCAAACTTGGCAGTCTCGAAATCCCGCACGAAAATATAGTTGCCGTGCGCCTTTTATTCGGAAGTGACAATCACGACGGAGTCCCCCACGTCTCCATCGTCAAAAAAGACGTCGTGTGAATCGCGCACCTTCGATTTCCCAAAGAGAATAGAGCGATATGTTGATTCCGAGTTCACGGCGGCCCATGGAATTTCTTCGTTTTAGGTAAAAAGATGTTCGTATCTGTGCAAAATGACACTTCACTGCCCGTACGGCTGTCAGTGAACGAAACGCCGGCAGTATATGCGCAATTAAAGATATATATACTCGTTCTTTGTTCAGTGCGGTCTCGTTCTACCAAACCAGCAAAAAAAAAAAGAAGGCAGATCTCATGTACAGTGGGAATCGATGATATGCGAAGCACGAATGATAAATGTTTATATGTCACTTCAAAATCAGCACAACGTTACGAGGTGGAGGTAAATAATGCCGTACATGACTTCCATGTCATGATTATCATGTTTGGATGTGTCGTTTACCTTCGTCATCTAGTCACGTCACGTGGTACCAAATTTAGTATATGTGGAGCTAGCAAAACGGCCGTGAGCACGCTATGAGCGTAGTATGTTGCCATGTTCTTACATGACGCACGTATCAAAATTATCATGTTTGCACCAGTCGTATATTTCGTCATCCATTGACGTCACATAACACCAAATTTGGTATAATTGGAGCTAGCAAAACGGCCGCGAGCGCATCATGAAGGGCGCAATACACTCCAATGTAGCATTGACGCGCGCACACGCTGGGAACAGTGACGCTACGTTAGCAAAACGCGAACACTCTATAGCATACTCCCTCGAAAAAAGTATTGAGGGAAAATGCTCTATAGTCTGACGCGAGGCGCCACCAGCGTTCGTCGGCAAGGCCCGACGGCAACCAGCGCGATATGCGACACATTGCATTTCACGCCGATGCGTTACCCAGACAACACAGCGTCTCCCTCTTTTCGTGACGGAGGGACGCCGGACGCGCTGAAACGCGCATGCGTCAAAGCAAGGCCGCGCGGCGCGCGCCTGCGAGTATATACAGGACCGGCACCTGGCGTGGCAACGCCCGCGTGACGCGACGCAATGAACGCCGGCGAGCACGAGCACCACGTCACGTCGGAATGTATTGGTGCCTTGAATGTGGTATGTAGTCATGTTCTCACATGACACGCATCTCATGATTATCATGTTTGCACCAGTCAGATGCCTTCATCATCCATTGGTGTCACGTAATACTAAACTCATAGTCCACGTCTTCTTGTTTTAAAGCTCGTTCCTTAGGTTTGCTGCGTCCTATGATAGAAAAAACTTTTTCTAAACACACACCGAATTCGGCATATGTGAAGCTCGCGAAATGGCCGCGAGTGTATCATCACTGAGGAATGTAGTCATGTTGTTACATGACACGCATGTCGTGATTATTACGTTTGGAAGTGCCATTTACCTATGTAGTCCAATCGCGTCATGTAATACCGAGTTTGATGCATATTAAGCTAGCGAAACGGCCGCGAGTGCATCATGAACGTAGCTGTAGTCATGTTGTTCTATGACACGCATCTCATGATTATCATGTTTGCACCAGTATCATACCTTCGTTATCCATTCATGCACTGGAATACCAAATTTGTATATGTGACGCTAGCGAAACGGCCGCGAGCACATCATGAGCGTGGCATGTATATAGTCATGTTGTTACATGACACGCATCGCCCCGCCGCGGTGGTCTATTGGCTAAGGTACTCGGCTGCTGACCCGCAGGTCGCGGGTTCGCTTCCCGGCTGTGGCGGCTGCATTTCCGATGGAGGCGGAAATGTTGTTGGCCCGTGTGCTCAGATTTGGATGCACGTTAAAGACCCTCATGTGGTCGAAATTTCCGGAGCGCTCCACTACGGCGTCTCTCATAATCATATGGTGGTTTTGGGACGTTAAACCCCACATATCAATCAATCAAACATGACACGCATGTCATGATTTTCATGTTAGAGTCGGTCGCTTGTGTTGGCCTTGCAGTCATGCCATACCATACCAGGTTTGCAACATGCCATGTGAAGGAAACCACCGCAAGAGCTGCAGGACCATGAAACGTAAATCATCACATTCATGACATCTATGTCATGATTTTCATGTTATGACTACTCAAATATACTTTTCATACAGTCATGTCGTGTCATACCAAGTTTGGTATCGATACCGTTATCCAAACGGAAGGGAGAGCTAAAAGTCGTATACGCGGCTAGATAGTTAGATACGCTCAAAGTCGCCGAAGTTCGCTAAGAAATGCTTCACATTTAAAAACTAAAGTATTGCCAATCGTGTCGATGTGCAGACTCCTCTCCCCTCGCGTGCATAGCTTTTGTGAAGGTATCGCAAATGCCATATTGTTTGTCTACTTTCGCGAGCGCGCGCTACATGAACAGACGCCTCCGGCGTACCCTTTCAGCATGCCAGATTCACGGCCGCCTTTTGTCTGTCTGTCTGTCTGTCTGTCTGTCTGTCTGTCTGTCTGTCTGTCTGTCTGTCTGTCTGTCTGTCTGTACATTTGTCTGTTTGTTCACCCTTAAGGGTACTCTAAACCATTGAGTAGTAGTAGTAGTAAACATTTATTTAGAAAAAAAAACAGGTTGCTAGGGAGACCAGCCTCTAGTGGCTCAGCCTTCCTGCAGTACTAGGTGGAGTCCCTAGTGAAGGACCCCATTGGTCGTGGCGGCTGTCCTGGCACGCTGGACCATGGCTGGTTGGGCCGCAAGGTCCTGGCAACCGAGCAGTGCCGCCTCCCAGTCCTTTCTTGTTGGATTTGGGTGTGGGGGTAAAGAAGGATTGAGCTGGCATGCCCATACCATGTGGCAGGTGTCAGCCACCACCACATACTACTCGCAGAGGCCGGAAAAGGAAGAGTCAAAGTGTTTAAGCACTGTCGGGCACAGTAAAGTATTCGTAAATAGCCGAAGAATTTTCTCGTCCGCCTTCCCAAGTCCTTTGCAGGGTGGAGGAAAACGGCGGTGGGAGTCCCGGTAATTAAACCATAGAGAAAGTTAAAAAAATGGCAGCATATCCACGGAGTGAATGATGGAGAGTGGGGCGAAGAATTCGTCCGTCCATTCGTTCTTGCTTCCGTCGGTCCATGCGTCCGTCAGTGTGACCGTCCATGCGTCCATCAGCCCGTCCGTGCGCGCGTCTGTTCGTGCGTCCGTCCCTGCGTTCGTCCATGCAGCCGCCCCTGCGTCCGTTCATGCGTCCATCCATGCATATGTCTATGTGCCCGTTCGTCCATCTATTCAACACTCCAAGTACCACCATCTCGCATCTTTTCATCATATATTCCCCATATAGAAGCACCACCATCTAGCGGACATTCCAAGGACTAAACGAGAGGTGGCACACGCACACTTTCTTACGGCTTGCGCTTCGGGTCCACTTCCCACATTTAACCACCTTGAGTTCATGATATATACTAGTTCACTGTATTCATGGCACTGCGGCCGAACGCTCGCTAAACCTTTCGAAAACCAAGGAGGTTACGCCCAGCGAGTATGACGTAGCAAACTTTTTCAGTCAGATAGTGCTAAATGTACATGCCAATGGCTGCTAATTGGAAATGAGAGGCGGAGAATTCGGCTTTTACTTTCTTACGGCTTGCGCTTCGTATCTACTTCCATTTTTAACCACCTCGAGTTCATTCGTGGTATATAAAAGTTCATTGTATTCATGGCACTGCGGCTCAACGCTCGCTAAACCTTTATAAAGCTAAGGAGGTTACACACAGCGAGTATAACGTAGCAACCCTTTCTTGTCAGATAGTGCTCAATGTACATGCCAATGGCTGCTAATGGTGATCGCAGCATGCGCGTTAACTAAAAGCCGAATGCTCCTGTCTCTCATTCCCCATTAGCAGCCATTGACATGTACATTGAGCACTATTTTTTATTGTTCAACAACGCACAGAAGAAATCTCTCACCGGCACCACCTTGGAGGTCAAAATGTTATACTTGTTACGTACTACGGGGGACGAACGGGTGCCGCTATAAGGAGTTTTGCCCCTAAAAACTGAGGAGAGGCTCTATCTTATCCCAATGCATTGTGAGAAGTGTGGCGGAAGTGGCGTCAAATTTATGGGGCAAACAAACCGGTATGGAGCAAACAAAACAGCAGATGCTCCGCGGCGTGCTCTCAGCGCTGGTTCGCTTCTACGCGGATTTATAGCCCCGGAGTAAACTTAACGCGTGTTAAATGGTTTGCATGCAGTAAAATGTTGCGAGCACACCTTTCCGAGACTGTTCGTGCGTGGCAGGCCCGAGCGCGGTTTGCTGAAGTACTTCGTGGAGTGTGTTTGTGGAACAGCAAAGAGCACCAGTACGTGTCGTAACCAAAATCATTCAGTCCCTCCATCATCGTATTCGAACTCACCAGCAGTGACTTACGCGTTCTGCTCGTTGTAAGGCCTTTTTTTTTTCTTTGCCAGATATCCCGGTCTACGGGCCGATTAGCAGTTCTTTGCTCGTATATAGTGTCAGTGTGGCAATGCACGATAGTGAGAGCTTGCTTCGTAGCTATTCCGTGCAGTGCCGGCCTAGCGCTTGATGTACTTCACGTTGGTAAGAAGGCACCACTGTATTGTATACGCGTTCGTGCACGTAAAGTGTGTAATTCCAGGGCGCGCGCACACAACTAACACGCAGTGAGCGCACACCGTACAGTACATACACATTTAGTCCCATAACTAGAAAAGTGTATTGTCCTTCCGTATGAACGACACGACTTCTACAAACGCGACACGATGCCCACAACACTAAAAACGAAAGTTCGCGTGTGTTCTCAGTTGACACAATGAGTAATAACCAAACGGAGCGTACAGCCGAGAGCGCCACAAGCAAATACCATGCATAATTGATCAACAGTGAAGCGAACATACGTGAAAAGTGCCACCAGGTAGATCCGGCGGGGCACGCGATTCTCACCGAGTATACACTACAGCTGGGCATCGCACAGATTTCCTAAGTAAGACGCAAAAAGAAGGAGTACTTGTGAATTGACTCGCTGCCAGCAGAGAGCACCTATACCTGCTTCCACTCCGCCGGTCCGCCGGCGCCGCGTCCAAGGCTGGCGCGGCGGCTGCTCGCTGGAAATCGCGAGTTGTTTATCTACTTTTCCGCTAGGTGGTAGTGCGGGTATTTGCTATGCGGCGGCTTCACGAATATGACGTCATGGCCTCTCCTATCGTTCCTCCATGCTCTAAACGGCATATAAGCTGTCATAAGATTCGCCAAACGGCCGCCGACACCATCCGCAGCGCTCACCATTGTTGCTCACGATTTAGCGTTCATACTCGTGTGATTGTCACTTGAAAAGCTATTACCACGCATATCTGTGGCACCATAACAACACGTATATATTCTTTATGTGCGTCTTTTACTATAAAGGCATACATAACTACACTCTAAAACATATCGAGTAAAAAGGGTGTCTTTTTGTCCCACAACAATAATCGTCATCAGGTGACCGTGCGCTTCCTTTCTTTAAAAGTTGGTGCTGGTCACTTTCGTATCGAGAATGCAACGTAACACTTATAATGGGCATGTCGATCGTGACCGGAATGTACCGGGTGCGGGGCAATAGCGCAAGGATGGAACGCAATATAGATGACGATTATTGTTGTGGGACAAAAAGACACCCTTTTTACTCGCTCTTTTTTAGAGTATAATTCTAAGGACCGTAGCGCTTATCACGCTGCGCTGACCACGCAACGCTTGCACGTAACGGCGAGTGTTTCCGACGCCTTGCTAAGACGAGACGGTGGTGGCACCTACCCGTCGCCTTGCGTTCTATACCTTTTCACCTCTGAGATGGGCGCGCACACCCGTCTGAGAGCCACTCACTTTGTTTTCTAAGAAAACTGCCAGATGACGCTCATTTCTCACGTGTGACGTGCCTTGATGCACTCGTTCACCATCACTGCATGCTCGAGGCACTCCGACGCAGCACCTCCAAAATACCATTCAGCAATTTTCTTGCGCAGAACATCAAATAAACATTTTGCTCAATCTCCCCAGACGCAAGACTATCGTCTTTTGAAGACATTTGCAGATTAACATGCAGATACGGGGCCAATATTTTTTTCATTCGCAGTTTCCTGGTGGACACTCTACAGGCGCTGCTTTGGTAGCTGGGAGAGGACGTGGTGGTGGTAGTGGTTAGAATAAAGAGGAAAAAGGCACCTAATTTCTGTCTGCCTTCAGGCGACACGGCGCAGTGCCTTATAGGGGAGGGGGGAAGGAGGGATAAAAAGAATAGAAGGAAAATAGACGGAGAAGAAGACAGCCAACGAGAGAAAAAAGAAGGAGATAGGAAAGTGGGGATCCGGTCGAAGCAGTCCAAGGGCGGGGTGCCACAATGCGAGAGCTGCACAGCTTCAGGAGACCGCGTAGGGCGAACCAGTCGGCGGGAGCTACGCTGAAGTCGGAGATCGCGAGGGCACAACCGTCCACCTTGAAATCCTGCGAGCGAATCAGGGAGAGGACGTAGAAATGAAGGGGTGCGGTTGGCGCTACTTTAGTTTTCTTAGGGACTTTATTAATGTCTGGTCGCACCCATTTTTCCTTCCACGCGAGGGGGGTCTCATCACTTCCACTGGTCCAAAAGGCGCTCCCGAGGCAGGCATGGCTGAGAACCACTGGGGTAATAAATTTTAGAGCTCCTTTCGAAGTCCAATAGCACGCAAATTGAGCTAAAAGGTTTTTGTTAAATACCGACAGAATCAAAACTAGTGCCCAGTGAATCTAGTTTATTAGAGCTTCAACAAATAGTTGTGAGATACTTGCAGTGTTCACGAGATCAATACTGACGGCTTCGCTTGATAACAGGTGACCTGGTCGACTCCAGCATGCGGCATAACACCGTCGCCATCTTACTTGTTACGGACTTGTTGCTGTGGGGTGCCCTTAGATCCCAAAATTGATGATAATTTTTCCTACACACAAAGCTGAAGGTTCGTTCATTATCGGCACGAATGCCATGTATTTGCTCAAATTGTACTTACTCTCGTTTTATTTGTGCTTTTTATGAGTGAAGATTGATACAGAATGCTCAGTCAGAAGCATGTGCGGCCCAGCTGTCAGGCTGACCACATCAGAGCCCGAAACTGCCTCGAGGTTTCGCCCCGCGCAGCGAAAACCGGCTCCTCGTGCGCTCTGCACAGACGCGGCCACGGCTGTACGTAAGACGAGCGAAGGACACGGGACAAGCGCTCGTCCTTCACACGTCTTACGTACGTGCCTTTAGCGCTTACATAAGTTATGGATCAGTACCAACTATCCCGCACCCAGTGCCTTCTGTGTATACGTAGAAACACTCGCCCGCAACACGGTTTTACTCATTTACCGCGCAAGGCCTTATGAGAAAGAGCAACGGAAGCAATGAATCACCGCCATGCACATGCATTGCGACAGACGAGCCATGTGCTGGGACAGACATTGTGCAAGTTAATCTGTCGCTTATTGTTCGCAAGCTTTTGTTTTGCCGTATCAGCGCTCGTTGGATGCACTCGGTCATGTTGGCACCGGCAAACGACGTAATTTCTCGCAACCCAAGCACGCATTGGTTCGGTTTGTGCGCCGTGCAAGGGCACTTCACCTGAACAATCTGTGTTTAATACTTACAGAAACAGCAATTTGGCAATCGTTCACCTCAGAAAGAAGCAGTGATTTAGACGTTACATTTTTACTCAGAACAAATCGGATGTTCGCAACGAGCTCCTCCTCATATCTGGGCCTTGTTACGATGGTCTGCGCGAAGCGCCTATCATAGTCACCAGCTTGAGGATTCACTTCACCTAGACAGCAGCGCTGATGGTTCGTTCTCCTTCGCAGTATGAGCTGATCCAATGTCTGCTTGACGACCATGTTCAAAGCTTATCACTAATACCACGGCTTCACCTGTTTACAATTTTCAACAGTGTATACGACGTCATCAAGCACGTCTCCTCTGGTCGAGCGAACTGCACTATTCCTTAAGCAACAGACTCGCTGACTGACCCTCCATGCTTCTATCGCCGCCCGCTTGAACACGGGCCGGGGAGCCAGGGAAGCTTCTGCATATTTCTTGTATGTGTAGAACAGCGAAAATTGTCAGGAAAGGGCCACATATTTCTCACAGATTCATCAATGAAATCAGAGATTGTCACTTCTATTTCTCGAGTTTTCCCGATCTTGCGTGGTGTTGGGGCTCGGGGGTTAGGAGGATCCCACCACTGCCTCCGGTTCGTTGGTACCCATTCCGGCCGTTCTCGACTGGTAGCCGGCCCTTGTCACGTTACCCAGCCTTTGCAGTGAGAAAATGTACTCTTGCAGGAAAAATGAAAAATGTGGGTTTATTTACATCTCACGATGATAGAAGAAGAAGAAGAAGAAGAAGAAGAAGAAGAAGAAGAAGAAGAAGAAGAAGAAGAAGAAGAAGAAGAAGAAGAAGAAGAAGAAGAAGAAGAAGAAGAAGAAGAAGAAGAAGAAGAAGAAGAAGAAGAAGAAGAAGAAGAAGAAGAAGAAGAAGAAGAAGAAGAAGAAGAAATAATGAGCAACCGTTTCCGGCCTATATAGCCAGCCGTCGGGCAACCATGAGGCACCCAGTGTCTGCAGCTCCCGCCAATCGGATGGCTCCGCGACCCGGCTGCGATGATAGGAGCCAGACAGGGTTAAACGAAAGAGAATACTGTCGTTGACGTCCAGGGGTGCAAGCGCTCATCCGGAACGACTTTCCAATGGATTTGTACACGCATTGCTAGTCGCACTCCCTGAACATTTGTTTGAGTGACGCCTCAACTGTCCAAGACGTTCGACTGGCCTTTGGCGCAATTTGTTAACTGTGGACGTTCTTTTGGGTGTTACCCAAAAGGACAGCCGTCCTGAAAAAAAAAACATAATCGTCTACAATGCCCTTCAGCCGACTACACCGGTATTGTAAAACAAGGTGGGTGGAATGTCACCATTCAGTTACATTGTTTGGAGAAGCGCTTTCCGAGATAGTTTGCTCACTTGAAGAGTTCATGGACACCTTCCGTGACATTGCAACAGCCTCCACCAATCATTGCCTCCATCAGCGAATCTGTTGGCGCAACTTTTCTTCCATGTCTGGCTCTTCGCCAGACATTTCTATAGGCCTCACATACCACTCGTCTACGTATATGCAGAGCCCATATGTTGACATGAGCGTAGCCTTAGAGCAGGTTTACTTGGGGCTGACCAAGCTAGAAGAAATGGTAACTAACGCGGATGTAGAATTCCACAAGTATTTTCGCTATGTTAAGACAGAACAATAGAATTCGGAAAAAAAAGCAGAAGATTCCACGGGTCTTGGAACATAGAGGTACCAGGCGATTGTAGTTCTGCGGAAGAGTAGCACACGCGAGCCCTGTTCATTCCATACATAGATGACCTGAGAGCTTCCCTTAAAAGGCGCTATGCAAACCATCAAAAAAAGTGGCCGATCCCACGTACAGTGGGAATCGACGATATGCGAAGCACGAATGAGAAATGTTGATATGTTACTTTAAGATAAGCACAACGTTACGAGGTGTAGGTGTTGATGCCGTACATGACTTCCGTGTCATGATTATCATGTTTGGATGAGTCGTTTACCTGCGTCATCTATTCACGTCACGTGATACCAAATTTAGATTATGTGGAGCTAGCGAAACGGCCACGAGCACGCTATGAGCATGGTATGTTGTCATGTTGTTACGTGACACGCTTGTCAAGATTATATCATGTTTGCACCAGTCATATACTTTTGTCATCCATTGACGTCACGTAACACCAAATTTGGTATATGTGGAGCAAGCAAAACGGCCGCGAGCGCATCATGAAGGGCCCAATATACTTCAATGTAGCGTTGACGCGCACGCATGCTGAGCACAGCGACGCTACATTAGCAAAACACGAGCACCACATAGCCTGACGCCAGGCGCGACCAGCGTTCGTCGGTGTGGCCCGACGGCAACCGGCGCGAAATGCATCATGCTGCAATTCACGCCCATGCGTTACCCAGACAACACCGCATCTCCCTCTTTTCGTGAAGGAGGGACGCCGGACGCGCTGAAACGCGCATGCGTCAAAGCAACGCAGCACGGAGCGCGCCTGCGAGTAAATGGCAGGACCGACCCCCGGCTTGGCAACGCTGGCGTGACGCGACGAAATGAACGCTGCCGAGTACGCGCACGGCGTCACGTCGAAATGAATTGGCGCCTTGACTGTGGCATGTAGTCATGTTCTCACATGACACGCATTTCATGATTATCATGTTTGCACCAGTCGCATACTTTCGTCATCCATTGGCGGCACATAATACTAAATCTGGCATATGTGAAGCTAGTTAACGGCCACGAGCGCATCATTGGCATGTTGTCATGTTGTTACATGACACGCATGTTGTGATTATCATGTTTGGATGTGTCATTTACTTATGTCGTCCGTTCGTGTCGTGTAATACCGAATTTAGTACATGTGAAGCTAGCGAAACGGCTGCGAGTGCATCATGAGCGTAGCATGTAGTCATGTTGTTACATGACAAGCATCTTATGTTTATTATGTTTGCACTAGTATCATAGCTTCGTCATAATACCAAATTTGGTATAATTGAAGCTAGCGAAACGGCCGCCAGAGCTTCATGAGCATGGCGTGTAGTTAAGTCATGTTGTTACATGACACACATCTCACGATTATCATGTTTGCACCAGTCACATACCTTTGTCGCCCATTTACGTACCATAATACCAAATTTGGTATGCGTGACGCTAGCGATACGGCCACGAGCGCATCATGAGCGTGGCATGTAGTCATGTTGTTACATGACACGCACGTCATGATTTTTATGTTAGGGCATGTCGCTTGTGTTCGCCATGCAATCATGTCATACCATACCAGTTTTGCAACATGCCATGTGAACGAAGCCACCGCAAGAGCTGCAGCACCATGAAATGTAAATTATAATATTCATGACATACATGTCGTGATTTTCATGTTATGACTAATCAATATGATCTTCATACAGTAATGTTATGTCATACTTGCAAGTTTGGTATCGATACCATTATCGAAATGGCCAGGAGAGCTAAAAGTCGTTGGTGGCCAGACAGACAGACAGACAGACAGACAGACAGACAGACAGTAGATAGATAGATAGATAGATAGATAGATAGATAGATAGATAGATAGATACACAGACAGACAGACAGTGGATAGATAGATAGATAGATAGATAGATAGATAGATAGATAGATAGATAGATAGATAGATAGATAGATAGATAGATAGATAGATAGATAGATAGATAGATAGACAGACAGACAGACAGTGGATAGATAGATAGATAGATAGATAGATAGATAGATAGATAGATAGATAGATAGATAGATAGATAGATAGATAGATAGATAGATAGATAGATAGATAGATAGATAGATAGATAGATAGATACGCTGAAAGCCGCCGAAGTTCAGTAAGGAATGCTTCGCAATATAAACTGGTATGGTATGGCATGACTGCATGGCGAACGCAAGCGACAGACCCGGACATGAAAATCATGACATGCGTGTCATGTAACTACATGACCACATGCCACGCTCATGATGCACTCACGGCCGTTTCGCTAGCGTCACATGTACCAAAATTTTGTATTACAATACGTGAATGGGTTAATAACGTATGTGACTGGTGCAAACATGATAATCATGAGATGCGTGTCATATAAGAACACGAATACATGCCACGCTCATGATGCGCTTGCAGCCGTTTCACTAACTTCACTTATACCGAATTTGGTATTACGGGATGCGAACGGACGACATAGGTAAACGACATATCCAAACTTGATAATCCCGACATGCGTGTCATGTAACAACATGACTACGTGCCACACTGATGATGCGCTCGCGGCAGTTTCACTAGCTTCACATATGCCAAGTTTGGTATTACGTGACGCCAATGGATGACGAAGGTATGGTGAAAACATGATAATCATGAGATGCGTGTCATGTGAGAACATGACTACATGCCACAGTCAAGGAGCCAATACATTTCGACGTGACCCGGGGCGCGTGCCCGCCGGCGTTTATTCATTGCGTCACGCCGGGGTTGCCACGCCAGGAGTCGGTCCTGCCATATACTCGCAGGCGCCTGCCGCACTGCGTTGCTTTGACGCATGAGCATTTCAGCGCGTCCAGTGTCCCTCCTTCACGAAAAGAGGGAGACGCAGTGTTGTCTGGGAAACGCGTTGGCACGAAATTCAGCATGTCGCATTTTGCACCGGTTGCCGTCGGGCCGCGCCGACAACGCTGGTCACTCCTGGCGTCAGACTATATAGGACAGGACAAACAACTTTATTTGGTCCTGAGAGGCAAGGCAGCGGGCCAACTATGTAGGTCCCCACCCAGCCGTTGGCTAGTCCCATGTCGGAACAGAGAGGCCATGCCTCTCCGCTCGTTCACGGGCCCTCTGGACAGCCTGAAGCTGGACGTCTCGTCTGGGGTCTGTGATTGCCGTCGTCCAGTCTTCTTCTGTTTTAAAATCCTGTAATGCAGGGCACTGCCAGAGCATGTGACTCAAAGAGCAAAATTCACCACAATCTGGGCAAAGTGGATCAATATCCGGATGAAGCATGCTCAGAAAGCCCCTAGAGGGGTAAGACCCCGTCTGGAGCATGCGAAGCGTGCTTGCTTGTGATCTGTGGAGCTTATGATGGGGAAAAGGAAAAGTCTGTCGCTCTCCTCTGTAATGAGATGTTATCTCGTGAAAAGTAACGAGAGGATCACTGTGGATGAGCTCTCCCGAACCCACCCGAGAGACCACCCCGTCGCGGCTTGTGAAATCTCGCGCACAGTCGTGGGCTATCTCGTTTGGGTTCAGGTGACCCGGCAGTACGTCTGGTCCCATGTGAGCGGGAAACCAGACTATGTGATGAATAACGTCTGAGGGGGATTTGCTGTGGAGAATTCTGGCTGCCTCTGTGGCTATCAATCCCGATGCGAACGCCCTAACGGCCGCTCGGGAATCGGTGTACACCGTGGTGCGTTTCGTGTCCAGTAATGCCAGCGCTACAGCAGCCTGTTCTGCTACATCGACCAAGGAGGTCTTCACTGAAGCTGCCGAGACAAGTTCTCCCCTGTCATTGACTACTGCCACGGAAAACCCGCTGCCGCCGGCGTGGCGCGCCGCGTCCACAAATGTCTCTGTTCCGGAGAGGTTCTTTATGAAAGCCCTAGCCCTCGCCAACCTACGACCTTTATTGTGTTGGGGATGGATGTTTCGTGGAAGAGGGTCAACAATAAAGGAATTCCTTGTTTGATAATCAAGCTGCGTAGTTTCTCCCTGATTGAAGATAGGACGGAGGCCTGCCGCATCGAGCAGTTTTCTTCTTCCTGTTTTGAAACTCGATAACCGAATTATTTGTGCTGACCTTTGCGCTTCAATTAATTCCGAAGTGGTGTTGTGCACTCCAAACTTCATGAGTTTTTCTGTGCTAGTCGTGATTGGGACGCCGAGCACTTTTTTGACACTTTTGCGCATGAGCGTGTCCAATTTATCTCTTTCCGTTTTGGTCCAATTGAGAGCCGCCACTATGTATATGATATGGCTCATGAGGAAAGCGTGGTGGGCCCTAAGGAGGATATCCTCGCCTATGCCGCCCTTCTTGTTGGACACCCGCATAATTAATCTCAGAATGTTCTCTGTTTTTGTGGTGAGATGGGCTATAGTCTTTGCGTTGCATCCCTTAGAGTCTAATAAAAGCCCCAGAATTTTCATAGAATTGACTCTAGGAATTGTGCGACCATCCTTGGTGCAAACGCTAATGGGCACCTGATCGAGAGGGGTGAGTCCCCTAACACCTCGTCTAGCCTGTCTGTACAGCAGGAGTTCCGACTTTTCCGGCGAAAGCGCCAGTCCCGTACCTTTCAGGAAAGACTCTGTAACGTCCAGAGCCTCCTGTAGAGCTTGTTCAACCGCCGCCTCCGATCCTCCGGGACACCAGATTGTAATGTCGTCAGCATATAAAGCGTGTCCGACATTAGGAACTTTAGAAAGGCTTGCCGACAGCTTGCGCATGGCTATGTTGAATAGAAGGGGGGAGATAACTGCCCCTTGGGGAGTACCCCTTCGTCCGAGTTTGAAAGGCTCCGAGACTGATTGTCCCAGTTTTATTGCCGCCGTCCGACTCTCAAGGAAAGATTCAACGAAGGAGAAGAATTTAACTCCCAGGTTCAAAGCCGATATCTCCTTAAGAATATAGTCGTGTTTGACAGTATCGAATGCTTTAGTGAGGTCCAGTGCGAGGACCCCTTTTACATCTTTGCTTGGAAAGTCAATTATTTGTGTTTTGAGGAGGAGCATGACATCTTGCGTGGAAAGTGAGGGCCTGAAACCTACCATATTATATGGAAATAGGTCATTCCTCTCGATGTAGCGCGATATCCTGTTGTGTACTGCATGTTCTGCCACTTTGCTAAGGCAAGAAGTAAGGGAGATCGGGCGGAGGTGATCTAAGCTGGGTGATTTACCTGGCTTGGGGATTAAGACCACTGTGGCCCTCTTCCAAGTTTTCTGGTACGACGCCCTCCTCCCATACCCTGTTTATCTCCTTCACTAAGGCCTGAATGGCTTTATCATCCAAATTTCTTAAGAGCCGATTCGTAACTCCATCGGGACCTGGGGCAGACCTTCCGTTTAGGCTATGGAGCACTTCCCTGATCTCAGCTTCCGAGAAGGGAGCGTCCAACTCTGGGGAAGGCACACCCTCATACCGGTGGGGGACAGAAGTTGAGCTTTGGCTAAGCGGGAGGTACTTGTTGGCAAGTATCTGAAATTGGGAAGCTTCTGAGATGCCTGCCATTTTCTCCTTATTAATAAGTCGGTCTATGGCTTGTTTCTGATTGCCTTTGGATTGTCCATCATCTAGGAGGTGTTTGAAGAGAGTCCATTTGCCTCCTTTGCGCATTTTCCCGTCCGCAGCCGAGCAGGCATCCCTCCATTGTTGTTTATGGAGTTCGGAGCAGTGCTCCTCAATATGCCGATTGAGCTCCGCAATCTTTTTCCGTAGCCTGCGATTGAGCCTTTGTTTTTTCCATCTCGCGATGAGAGAGCGTTTGGCGTCCAGGAGGTGCGCTAACCTTGCATCCATCCCCGGAGCATCAAATTCTGTTACTATTTCTTCGGTGGCCTTCTCGACATCCTTCTGGATTTGTACAAGAAGTTCACTGAAGGTGTCATGTACTGACTCATCTTCACCTCTGATTTGCCTAAAAAGGTCCCAGTCTGTATATTTATAGGTTCTTGGGGGTGGTGCTCTTATTTCCATCCGGAGTTCAATGATGCTGTGGTCGCTTCCTAAGTTCTCCTGTAAGTTGGACCACTCGACCACCGCATTTCTAGTGAAGCTGAGATCAGGCATCGTGTCTCTGGCGACCGAGTTTCCCAGCCTCGTGGGAAAACGCGGGTCGGAGATAAGCGTTAGGTTTAAGTCTATACTGGCTGCAACTAGATTGGCCCCTTTCTTTGTCCTCGTAACATAGCCCCAAGACGGATGGGGAGCGTTGAAATCCCCAGCTACTATTAAAGGGTGCGATCTGGCGGCAGTTGCGACCATATGAAGGAGTGAGCGGATATTATGTTTATAAGCCGAAGGAGGGCTATACAGGTTAAAAACGAATATGTTGCTTCGGATTTTGCCGTTGGGGATGATTTCAATTAATTGTGCCTCGAGACCGGATCTCTTATCCGAGTCGCAAATTTTGACTTCGTGCTGCTCAAAGGAGGTATCTTTCCTGACCAACGTGGCGATACCTCTGCCATTTGCGCCTTTTTGACTAATCGAACGGTAGCCCGAGAGAACTACCTTCTCGCTAAGTGTTTCCTGCAAGAGCAGGACGTGCGGCATTGACGCCTGTGCTTTGATAGACTATATAGTGCTCGCGTTTTGCTAACACAGCGTTGCTGCGCCCGGCGTGCGCTCACATCAACGCTCCATTGGAGTATATTGGGCCCTGCGTGATTCGATCGCGGCCGTTTTGCTAGCTCCACATATACCAAATTTGGTGTTACGTGACGTCAATGAATGACAAAATATATGATTGGTGCAAACATGATAATCCTGATACGTGTGTCATGTAAGAACATGACAACATACCATGCTCATAGCGTGCTCGCAGCCGTTTCGCTAGCTCCACATATGCTAAATTTAGTGTCACGTGACGTGAATAGATGACGAAGGTAAACGACACATCCAAGCATGATAATCATGACACGGAAGTCACGTACGGCATCATTTACCCCCACCTTGCATTTTGTGTTTATTTTAAAGTGACATATCAACATTTCTCATTCGTGCTTCGCATATCATCGAGTCCTACTGTACGTGGGATCTGACATTTTTTTTCTTTCAATCGTTAATATAGATCACCTCGTCCACGGAAAGGATATTGAACAACCTGCAGGATTGGCAGCAGTGAAAACATTGTGCACCACTGTGATTTTGGAGTGTCTCCGAGATCAACCACATTTCGACGAAGTGACAGTGCTACGTGATAACGTCACGTTGTGATATTTTTGCCCCTATAGTTCTGCACTAATGATCTAATAAGTTACAGAAATGTTGAGATCACGATGTAGTCATGTGGTGACGTGATCTGACGGTGAGAATGTTCGCCATTCCCAACGCAAGACGCTGCGCGAAGAATGGCAAGCTCCGCAGTCGTCGGTGTCTGGGTAGTTTGTTTTGAAGCTTATATAGTGAGATGACTCGTTGGAACAATCTCTGCTTTGGGAGGGCAGCGGGTAAATTTGGGACAATCTATGCACTTACATATAAATTCTGTCGGCATACGTCTTGTGCTACAGATGAAAAGGTGGCTGTTACAGGAGAGGTGATGACAGCTGGGATTTCTTTACCGATTTCTGGTAGAGTGACGTACACTGAAAACCGAGTGCAACAGCATTGTAAGAAATAATGGCTCAGATGCACTCGTGATAAAGCATGGAAAGGTTCACGGAATAATCGGAGATCGCGGCCAAATCCGATACTCGTGTTCTCTGAGAAGGCAGTACTTCGAGATTGCGACAATGGACAAAGAAAAATAAATATTCGTTATGAGCTCTCGAGAGATGCGCAGCGTTCTACATTTTCATATGTTGGTGACGAGTGATGGCAATACAGTCGAGCACTCATAAATGAAACTCGCAAATAAGAAGCGGGAATAAGTTCGTTGTAACGTATCAATCGATACAAAAGTTCTAAGTACAGTGACACGTCATGAAACTGAATTTTGGCGCGCAAGTTTGCTTCTCCCTGGAACGGCACTGCTTCTCGATAATGCAAGGAAAATTAATCCCGGCTACAGGCGCGCATGCTTTAATGCGATAGCGTTAAAGAGCTCGTTTTGGAGGAAACTCTGGCGTTGGTGTCGGCGTCGTTGGTTATTAGCGAAAAATCTTCATCTTGAGCGTGGCCGAAAAATCTGGAAAGATGAGGATAAAATAAATGATAAATAAATTTTGGGTCAGAGTGGCCATCGAAACCAAGTCGTTTGTGTGGCAAGCGGATGTTCCACCCACGGCCACGCGTCTGCAGGCTTTTTTTGGTCGTATGTATTTGATAGATAATCAGCTAATATCCCTACTATAGCTCCAGCAGCGTCTCCCTGTTTGTTAGAATGACGCAAGTTGAGATATACTTAATAAGCATTCATCTCAACACAAGGTACCCATGTAAACATGGTCCCAAGAGGTCAGGAAACGCAAACGGGTTCGTGTTGTCTTGGTTCCTTCTCTTGTGCCCGTGTTCTCACGCTTACGCTGTAGTGCGGAAGAGAGAGACAGTATCTAGTCAGAACAGCTAGAAGGCGACTACGACGAAGAGCTGAGCCCGTGACAGTGGCTGACGCCCCTGAAACCAGGCAGTTGGTTTTAGTCAATAAACACCCTTATAATTTCGTGGACGTGCTGGGTTGTCTGCGAAGCTGGAACTACGAAGTCGCACCTTACCTGCAGTGCCAGCAATGCCGGAAGAACCCTCCACCTAAGGTACCTCGCAAGCTCCCGCCTCTACATGTCCCGGCGCGTGGCCACTGCGTCACCCACCGATCTTCGGCGGCACTGACGGCCAAGACGTTGAGGAGTGGCTGGCTACGTACCACAAGGTGAGCGCAGCGAACAAGTGGGACGATGCGGCTAAGCTGACCTATATGTAAGCTTTTACTTGTCCGGCGTCGCTAGTCTCTGGTTGCGCAATCACGAAGCCAACACTGCCAGCTGGGATTCGTTCAAGACCGCCTCTTCGCAAGTATTCAACCACCCTGCTGTGCGAAAACGCCGTGCAGAACAACGACTTCGTGAGCGCGCTCAACAGCCAGGAGAGACCTTTACCAGCTACATTGAAGACGTTGTTGACTTGTGCAAGCGGGTAAACCCAGCGATGCTCGAAGCCGACAAAATCAAACAAATCCTCAAGGGCATATGCGATGACGCATTTCAAATGTTGTTAGCCAAGGACCCACAAACCATTTCCGAACTCGTCAGCTTGTGTCAGAGTTTTGACAAATTGCGCAAGCAACGCGCCCAAACATGGCGCTCTCTGGAACAGCGTGACTCGATCACGGCCTTGACTCTCGGAGACCAGAATGACATGTTGGCTCGCACAAAGCAGTTAGTGCGTGAGTAGGTCATTCGGCAGCTCTCCATTTTATTTAGCACGCCCGAACCGGCACAAACGCATCCTCTGGCCCCAGATCAGCTGAACCCGGCCATAAGTCACGTAAGATGAGGTAGCTGGTGCTATACGTTTCGCCCGTTCACCACCTCTGGTGGCCGCACCCTTGCCGTATGCGCAAGTCATTGCAGCCAGAGCACCTTGACAGTCCACTTATGTTACCTCACCGGTCCCTGTTAGGTCATCACCGGATCCGTTCAGCCGACCTCTCGCGGTGTTTCCGAATCCGTGGCGCACCGCAGACAACCACGCGATTTGCTATTCTTTCGGTTACGCAGGACATGTGGCTGGCTTGTGCCGCCGCCGCCCTCTCGTTCACAGCAACACCATGCTAAGATCACCGCACAACTCTCGGTGTTTTAAGACGCAGTACGTCAACAAACATCTTCTTCCCCCGACCCCCCCCTCCCGCCCTCAGTCAGTCACCGATCTCCATCTCCCCGCCCTCGCTCTCTTTCACCTATGCGCCAGCACGTCAACAAACATATTCTTCACCCGACCCCCCCCCCCCCCCCCACCCTCAGTCAGTCACCGATCTCCATCTCCCCGCCGTCGCTCCCTTTCACCTATGCGCAGTCGACCCTGCCCTTCAGACGCGGAAAACTACGTAGATGCCGCAGTTCCGGAGGCATGAACTGCGTCGTCGTCTATAGAATCAAGTCCTCACATTTCTCCGGCAAACCTCATCGACGTTTTTGTGGATGGTTACCGTACCCTTGCGCTTGTGGACACTGGTGCTGCCGTTTCAGTAATTGATTTAAAACTTTGCCGCCTGCTTCGGAAGGTTACCACTATGCCAAAGGGATCGCCCCTCCGACTTGCCAGTGCTCACCATATTCGATCATCAGCTACCTGTACTGCCCGCGTTCTCATCCAAGATGTTTTGTATACCGTTGAATTTCTTGTCCCACAGGCGTGTTCTCATGATGTGATCCTCGGCTGGGATTTTCTGTCTCGTAATCATGTTGTTATAGACTGCGCTCGTGCTGAAGAGGCCTTCTCTGCGTTGTGTGTCTTGTCTCCGCAACTTGCGTTGAACAAGCTGTTTGTCACCGACGACATCGACATACCGATTGCCAGCAGACGTCCTTAGGCCGAACGCACACCATTGTCCATCACATTAACGGCGGCTCCCAAGCTCCTCTGCGACAGCCTTCCTACCGTGTATCTCCTGTTGAGCGTCGTGTGATCACAGAGAAAGCAGCCGTCATGCTTCAACATGGCGTCATTCGGCCGCCCAGCAGTTCCTAGTCTTCACCTGTGGTGCTTGTAGAAAAAAAAAAGACAGCTCGATTCATTTCTGCGTCGATTACCGCTGTTTAAACAAAGTACGCTTAAAGACGTATATACGCTCTTTGCCGCGCATAGATGATGCCCTGGACTGCTTGCAAGACGCTGAATTCTTCTCATCACTATACTTATACTGTCCGGTTATTGGCAGGTCGCCATGGCACCATCAGATCGCCCAAAAACTACTTTTGTGACGACCGATGGGCTATACAATTTTAATGTAATGCCCTTCAGCCTTTGTAATGCGCCAGCAACATTCGAAAGGATCATGGATAGCGTATTGCGTGGGCTAAAGTGGAAGACATGCCTATGTTACTTGGATTATGTCGTTGTTTTCTCCCCTGATTTCGACAGCCACCTCCATCGTCTCAGCGAAGTCTTGAGCTGCCTCACGAGCACAGACATTCAACTGAACATCAAGAAGTGGCACTTTGGAGCTCGGAAGCTCACAATACTTGGCAACGTTGTCTCAAAACATGGCGTCCTCCCAGACCCAGAGAAGCTTCGTGCTGTCGCTGAGTTCCCGAAGCCTACAACCGCGAAAGTGCTTCGCAGCTTCGTCAGACTGTGATCATACTTTGGCCGCTTTGTGGAGAACATTGCTTCGATAATCGCACTACTGACACAGCTGATCATTGAGCGATGAACACCTTTCTGATTTGTCGCCAGCATGCGATGATGCTTTCGCAACATTACGCCATCTCCTTACTTCATCATCTATTTTACGCCACTTCGATCCTACTGCTCCAACCGAGGTGCACACGCATGCCAGTGGCATAGGACTTGGCGCTGTTCCTGCTCGACGCAAGCCTGGCTTCTCGAAGTATGTAGTTGCGCCCTTACCAAGGCAGAGCACAAATACTCGGTGTCCGAAAAGTAATAATTGGCCATTGGTTGGGAATTACAAAAATTTCGTCCTTACTTATATGGACGTCCATTTGATGTAGTTACAGATCATCATTCACTCTGTCAGCTCGCTTAATTGAAGGATCCTTCGGGCCGGCTTGGACGTTGGGCGCTGCGTTTACAGGAATTTGATATTCACGTCATTTACCGCTCAGGCCGCAAGCATACCGACGCAGATGCTCTTTCTCGTTCGCCCTTTCCTTCAGCCGTTGCACCTGTTTCCTTTGCCGAAGCTACCATCGACAGAATCGATACCGCTGACATGCCTTCGGAATCGCGCAAAGACCCTTGGATAGCCTCGCTCATCGACGTTCTCTTCTCGTCTTCGGTGACACCACGCCAGTGTCTACCTCGTGCACTACGTCGACCAGTTACGCTGAAACCGTCGCTTTGCAAGCCGCTGATGCTCCTGATGTCGCCTTGTTCATCTTGCGTAGCTTTGTCCTTCGCCATAGCGCGCCACGTGAACTGCTTAGCGACCGTGGGCGTGCATTTCTATCGCAAGTCGTCCAGGAGCTTCTCAGTGAGTGCAATATTATTCATCGCACCACTACAAGCTATCACCCACAGACAAACCGTTTGACGGAGCGCTTTAACCGCACGCTCGGTGATATGCTCTCTATGTACGTATCCTCCGACCATTCTAATTGGGACTTGGTGCTCTCTTTCGTGACATATGCGTATATTACAGCCGCACAAGCAACAACTGGGTTTTCACCTTTTTTTTTCTACTGTATGGACGTAAGCCTTCTTCTACGCTTGACACGATACTTACTTACCGCCCAGATGCTTCAGAATACCGCCCAGCCTCAGAACTTGTTCAGTGTGTCAAAGAATGCCGCTAATTAATTCGCACGTTCATTTACGTCCGTCGCACAAGGACTCCAAAAAGAACGGCTGGACCAAGACAAGCCTGCTCACAGCTTCCGCGTAGGCTCATTTATATGGCTTTCGGTTCCATTTCAGTCCCCTGGCTTCTCCCGAAAGTTTGCACCCAAGTACAATGGTCCGTACCGCATCGTTCAATGCATATCACTGGTCAACTACGTCGTCGAACCATTGACACTTGCCGATGACAGACGATGCCGTGGTCGTGAAACAGTCCGCATCAGCCGCTTAAAACATTACTATGATCCCCTTGTGCTTGCTTCGCCGTGAGTCGCCGGGATGGCTCCTCTTCCCCACCGGGGCAAGAGTAGTGGGGAAGAGAGAGACAGTATCTAGTCGGAGCAACTAGAAGACGACTACGACGAAGAGCTGAGCCCGTGATGGTGCCGACTTTACCCCTATTTACCAAGCTGAGCTACTGGTAATAGTCCTAGCATTGCGTAAAGTGCCCCAAGATCTATCAGCGGTGATTGTTCTAACAGTCTGTCTGTCTGTACTGCCTTAAGCTCACCAACTTTTTCGCGTACCTTAGAAACTTTCCACTCGCTCATTCCTAGAAATGTGCGACTCGTTCGACTAGTTTGGGTACCAGGCCATAGAGGTTTAGCTCTCTATGAGCATGCAGATGCACTAGCTGTATCTTCCCTTCATTGTCTTGTTTTACCTATTTTGCCTACTTCTGAATATATCACAACAGCACGCTTCGAAAAACGCACAGCAGCCAATAGCTTTGAAAAATCTCCTTTGTTTTTATCAGACTATCCACAGGCAATGTTTCCTTGGAAGAACAAATGGTGTTCATCAAGAAAGGAAGAAATAGTGGTTACAAGGCTGCGTTGCCAAGTCCTTTCATTGAACTTTTCCCTTCACAGGTCGGGTCTGGCACAGTCGCCTTTGTGCCTTCACTGTAATGAGAGTGAATTTTTGGAGCACTCCTTTTTGGCATGCCGAAAATTCAAAAGTCAAAGGAAAAAACCGCTAGACGAACCCCTACGAAAAAGTTGGACTTAAACTTGACACTTTCTGTGATCCTTTCATTTGGCGCAATCGCATTTGGTTTCAGCCACAGGAGCGTTTTTACCGCTGTTGCGAATTTCTTACGCGAATCTAAAAGAATTGAATGCTAAACAAATTCAATTGTTTTCTGTATAGACGTTTTTTTTTCTTTTTTATGTCTGTTTATTATGTTATCTTTTTCAAGGTTTTTTTTGTTAATTTAGAAATCCATCACCTTTAAATTATTACCTACAATGAATAGTGAATTCAACCCTTCCTTTAAGAAGTGAATTAATTTAAAAAGCAAGGCATCATCCCATTCATGGCCTATCCCCCTAGGTAGGTGGTGGTGGTAGAAAACATTTCAGAAAAAGTCTACTAGAGAGTGCTGACGTCCCCCTAGGTGGGTTACGCTAAGTTGTTGAGCAACCAACCAACCACCCAACTGACGCCCCTGAAACCAGGCAGTTTGTTTTAGTCAATAAACACCATTTTAGCCTGTTTTCTAAAGGACTGGTGCCTGCTTAGACATTTGAGCTTTTATTTCTCCTGTCTTGTGCACAGAAAGAAGAAGACACACGGGCGCATACGTATTGCTACATAAAATGTAATGAAATAACTAAACAAGCCAACAACCTAGCTGAGGCTCGTGGCCGCGCCCCTTCTTCCTCCTTTATGTTCAACATCTTGTTTGTCACCTGTTTCTATCGATATTAGTTCGTAGTGGGTAAACGTCATTGATATGAAGGAGGGCAGCGCATCGAGACGAAGGCCATTTTTGTTGCGAAGGCGCAGTTACTAGAGGCAACGCCCATACATCGTGCTCAATTCCCGAAGCATGGGCAAGCCAAAGCAGCCAAAGTCCGACGAGAAAGGCAAGGGATCCGCGGCCAGCAAGGACCGTACTCCCAGCAAGGAGACCAAGTTGAAAGAGGCGAAGACACCGGACTCTGCCGCGGCCTCCCCGAGCAAGAGAGGTCCCTCTCAAGGCGATGCTGGGTTCGCATGGCCCCCACCCCTGAATCGACCGATGATGGCACCTTTGCTGCTGCCCTCGGACTACTTGATGGACGAACCGCGGCGACCATCCAAGATATACGTCTGGGATTGGTGCGTACAATGGCTCGTAAGGTTCTAAGTGATCGATGTGGCAACGCCGCTGAACCGAAAATTCTCCTAAAGTACTTTGATTGATTGATTGATTGATTGATTGATTGGTCTGTGAAGTTTAACGTCCCAAAACGACCATATGACCATGAGAGACATCGTAGTGGAAGGCTCTGGGAATTTCGACCTCTCGGGTTCTTTAACGTTCACCCATGTCTGAGCACACGGGCCTACAGCATTTTCGCCTACATCGGAAATGCAGCTGCCACAGCCGTGATTCGATCCCACGACGTACGGACAGCAGCCGAGTATTGAGTGCTCGTTCAAATAGCTGACCTAGTGAGTTGGTGATTCCTTATTACGTCAAATGCGATCACATGACGCAAAGAAAGGCACATACAAGCGCGGACTACCAACTGAAAATGGAGGTGGCCAAACTTTGAACTCGTAGAACGCGTTCTTACTTGTCTCACTTAGACCCTGCCTACAAGAACGGTAAAATGGGAAGATGCCTACAAGAACGGTAAAATGGGAAGATGGAAGTTTGAGATAAAAAAAAATCTTAAACAGGGGTTGTTGGCGGAGCTGACGTTTCGACAAGTGAACGTCTCTTTACCAAGACTGCCACAGCAAGTTGCAGGCTGTCAGTTGCAGCCTTGAAAAAGACAAGTCCACTGATCGAAACGTCGGTCTCAACACCCACCCCTTACCCTCAAATATATTATAGTCCCTGTCTACGGTATACGTGCTCGTGTTTCCAGGAATCGTGCTCGTCTACGTCAGGGATGTAAAAGACGCAAGTCCTCTCATTGAAAAGCTGACTTCGGCGACATTCCTTGTTCGACAATGCATCACAACTTCAAGGCTACACCTTAACCTAACATTTTTTTTCTTGTTAGCGCGTACGTTCGGCAAGTATATCGTCGCCAGCTAATATCAAAAAGATTACGGGCACCCTACGAGTCCCCATAAGTCATTAAAGAAGTCCGGCACGGTAAAGAAACATGTCATGCGTGTACAGAGCGCAAAGCTAGAGACGCAAACACCCTGGAATGTGGAGCAATGAAGAGCTACATAACTTTTAACTGCTCTACTAACAGGAAATAAGTAAAGAACGAATAAAGACATCGAATTCCTACAGTGCATGAGCGAGGGAAAGGGAAGCATTCGTAGGCAACGCAACGTTACGCAGCACTGCATGAGCGAGCGTCAAATGTGTGCGAAAAAGAGGAGGGGGAGGGGAAAGACGCAAAAGTGGCCGCCAGCGCATCCGCATTTCAAAAAGGGTCACTGTCAGTAGAACACTAGCAAATGATGCTAACTTTTCTTTTAATGTAGCAGTCGAGGTAGCTCACCGATTTTTATTAGTCGCCCCACCGCAGTGGTCGAGTGGCTAAGGTACCCGCAGCTGACCCCCAGGTCGTGGGATCGAATCCCGACTGCAGTGGCTGCCTTTTCGATGGAGTCGGAAATGTCGTAGGCCCGTGTGCTCAGATTTGGGCGCACGTTAAAAAACCCCAGGTGGTCAAAGTTTCCGGAGCCCTTCACTGCGGCATCTCTCATAATCATGTAGTGGTTTCGAGACATTCAACCCCACATATCACTCAATCAATCCATTAGTAGATCCATGAATGTCCCAAAGCACTAACCTGAAAAGAAAAGCAAGAACAACACGACCTCTGTCTTTGAGTTGCTTTTGGTGCATGCATAAGGGACCATGCGACTTTTTTGTCTTCGTGACAGATATACAATACTATCTCTGAGTGAGGCAGTCTGTACCAGTAGCAGATTGTGTAATCCTCCCTCAACAATCACTCTCTCCTTTGTGCTCATCCGCTATCGGCCCTGATGCGGAGGGAGTCATACATTGACATAACCAGAGGCTGCTCGAAGCTTCACCCACACCATAGAGTTTCCTAAATATACACTAAAGGGAACTCTGGCGCTGTCTATGGAAGATACAACGCAAGGCGCTTCAGCGAGCATGGGAATGATGGGTAGTACTCGGATTTGTCTAATCTTCGTACTTCTGCTCCATTTGTGTTCGTGCGTCTTGGAGCTGTTTTCTCACGAAACAAAAATCAGCAAATAATGAGCGGTTGCGCTTCACCGCCTTATTTTTTTTAGGCTTACTATTTCAAATCGGGTGACGAAGCACAAGAGCGTTTGTTCTTTTCTTCAAAACAAAACTGAAACACAGCATTAAACGAGGCCACAAGTGCGATCCACCGCCCGCAAGTACGAAAACTAGGAAAATCCATACCCATGATTCCCATGGTCGCTGAACGATCGCAGCTCCGGAGTTCCCTCTAGTTAACTTTAAGAAACTCTATAACCCACACCACTTGACATACACAAAAAGGGCACAAACAGACAGATTGGTAGGCGCGACTGCTCAAGTCCGACCTCACCAACCAGCAAGCGCTGTTCGACCATGCTGTATGGACGGCTAAGACTAGTGGGACCATTGACTAAGTCCCCCCTCTCTGAAAAACTTATATTTTATTAAAGGCTCGTTTCTGTGTTCTGCTTTTCTGCGCTCCAGGGGCAACGTATGGTTCTTCCCCATGAGTGTCCTGGCCATCTCGGTCATCGTGTTTGCCATGGTCCTTATGTGGTTCGACTCGCCGAACCAGAACACATACGGCAGGCCGAGCAACACGACGAGCTTCATCATCAACGACACGTCTAATGCGACGGAAGAGGACTCCCCCACCACGCTCCACGAGCCCAAGCATCTTCTTCCAGATCAAGACGAGAAAGGCAATATGTCGACCGAGTTGGAAGAGGAAGAAGCCGCCGCGTCAACTTCCCGTACCCACAACGTGCCAGGCGAGGGAGCCCGCGCGACGACGGCTTCACCGAAGACCGCTGGACCGAAAGCGGTGGAGAACCCGCGGAAATCGAAACAAGGCTCTTGGGCGGGCTTGCTGAAGTCCAGTGCTTCCAGCTTCACGGTATCGGAGACGGGCAGCGGAAAGAAAAGTGAAGAAAACTCGATGTCGCCGGCACAATTTCTTGGGACGTCGAAGAATATCTATGGGTCGTCAGTAAGACCTTCTGTGGGGCTGGTGGCTTCCTCTACGACTAGGCAGTCACCCATCGTAAAGACCTCCACCCTGGGTCCACCTTCCGGATCGACGAAAAATTATAGCGACGAATCATCTTCGTAGATGCAAGTGACCATTATGTGCATTACACTTGTGAATCGAGCCCTGTCTTTGTCATCTATTTAATCGGTAATATTAATAACAATAGTTGTAGTTTTATTATTATGGGCAAGACTGTAGTGTAGCGATCCGTAAATTTCGACCATGGGGTTTTAAAGACCAAACCAAACGGAGTTCCACATCCTTCAAAATGCAGCCCTCCGGCCAGGATTCGATCGCGCAACCTTTCGGTCACCAGTCAAGCACCATAGCAAGGCCTCCATAATGGGTTGGAAATAAACAGTGTCGTTTAATCACCGATCTCCACGTAGCAGAACCTCTTAATGGAGGTAACAAGTCACTAAATACCCTGTGCAGAGAAGGTGCGCAGTTTCAACTTGTACTTACCCTAACTATGCCAAATACGGCAAGTACGCATGCCTGCAAGGTATATGTCTGTTGGTACACGCGATCGTATGCCAATATTGAACGTAAAAAGAAAGAGGAGCAGTTCATTTGCGCCGCGATTGTTTAGCCTCTCACGCATTGAGCGTGAACTGTATAACCAGAAAAAAAAAACTGCACACTTTGAAGACAGTCAAGCTCTTCTCAACAAACGCAGTTGCTCTCTCAAACGGAAATAAAATCTGCATTTAGCAAAACGTTAATGGGTTAAAAAATGTTAAATGTACAACATATATACCTAACTATTCCATCATAAAGGGGTGGTGCCACCATATTTGTGACTTGCGCGTCCTTTGCTGCAAGCATTTCAGCTAGCTCCAGGAAGCATGATACACGCATCAACATTAATTTATTCTCGCTAAATAAACCAATATCGACTTTTATGTGGGCAGTTTTCGGTTTCGGTTTCTAGGCGCTAATTGGGCTTTGACTTAGTGTAGGTAGTTTAGGTGGCTTGGTCACGTGACCACAGAAGGATGCGACGGACGTTCTGCTGAGTATCGTCTGCTCTCGCACACACGTGCCCCACAAGCAGCTACAAAACAAACGTGCAGCAGCAGCCACGATGCGTTGCCAGTACGTACGTGACGGAGGTCTCCGGTAGTCACTCACCTCACTTCATTAGGCGTGCGCACAGAGGATGGATAGTCACTTACGAGGGGGGCGGGGTCCCACAGAGCCCCACACATTGACATGATAGGGAGGGGGCGCTGGGACTTTGGAGAGAGGGGACATGTGGAAATTTGGAATGCTTAGGAAATCAGCACTGGAAACCTATCAAACTTACAAGCAAGAAATTGCAAAAGAAAAGATCTACTGAGAAGATCCCCGAAAAAAATTCTCGGGATAGTTCTCTGCTTTTCGAGGCCAGAACGAGAGTATTGCGAACCAAGACGTACCAAGCCAAATACGAAGGCACAGACACGCTATGTATTGCATGTTGAGACGAAGAGGAAACGGCTGAACATTTGCTGTTTACTACGCAATAGAGTAATTTATCAGTCAGATTAAAAGAATTAAAAGAAAGATTAAAAAATAATAGAGCTAAATTCTTCATTCTTTTAAACGTTTAAATATTATTATTCAGTAATGTGTTTGAGAAGAAGTGTTGGGCTGAAAAAATATTGGAGTTGGATTGGTTCATTGAGAACAATTATTTAAAATGAAAATGTAGTTTTGATTACATGATCTCATTGACTGGGCTGTAACACACTGAGAAGCGGCGCATGCCTTCACACCACTGTGTTCACGGGCTAATTCGCCTAAAAATACCATACTTTATTTATATTATGCGAAACCGCATTCGTTGGATTCGCTTTCTTAACGCCGAATACCTTCAACGTGAGATCAGAAAATGCTCTATTGACCCATCTTCGTTGCAATAAGAACCAAGCGGGTGGAATGCCAGACCAGCTGCGTGCAAATGAAAATTGGATGATGCTACACAACGCCATATGGATGTTCATTTATGAACAGCGCTGCTTCTCAATTTTGCTGCGCTCAAAAGGACGCTACCGTGGAGCGGAAACCGCCGAATCCAGGAACAGTCCGAATTACTCCCGAGGCCACACTACGACGCGTCACGTGGCGTGATGTCACGTGAAAACAAATTATTTTAATTAATGCACAGCGCATGTAATCAACAAACCAGTCTCATATCTTATCAAAGGACGTTTCTGTGAGTTGTGAGCACGACGCTGCACGACGTTCACTTCTCCAGTAACCGCACGCTGGGAGCATCACTCCTTTTTCACACCTTGAACTCTTTATTCATGAGATTTACAAGAATGCCATCAAATTCCAAGCTTGGCATTGCTTAAAATTGCTATTTTGTAGATTACGGCACCACAATAGTACAGAAAACCGAGCTAGTTGACACTGCTTTGTAAACCAGCGCAAAAAAAAAAAAAAAGAAAAGAGTACACAGGAAGAAGACAACACAGGCGCTAGTAAGCGACACTTTTGTAATGTCGTTGCGTAGCACAGAACCGCAGCCTTGCAGCGAGCAGTGTGATTTCAACTAGCAGCTAACTTCCTGCAGGTGTTATTCCAGCCACAGAACGGCAAATCTTTTTTTTTTCTCTCTCTCTCTTCACCACGGGCTCTCCATCTAGGAACGAAATTGCATTCGTGCGGGTGCTTTCCGTCATTGCTAGAGGTGACGTAAGGACTTGATAATCTACACAGGTTTGTCGATCTGAAGTGTCCACACTTCAGAACGGAGTTGCCTGGCTGATTCGACTATTATAGTCATTGACACCGCAGACTTTGCTAGCGCCAATCTACTTGCAGCGGATTGCTGAGAAGACAAACCAAACAGCTGCGTTTTGCCGAACGCCTTTCTCACTAAGCGCTCGCAACGCTACAAGGGGTTTCCACGGCGCGTGACTGGCGTGGCGTTGCGGCCACCTCCCGTGTCAAACCTGTGCGTCAAGCTGCACGCACTTTATCAGGAGTACTCTCCGCGATTTGTTGCAGCGAACAATTCGTATTTTGAGGCAGCTATCTTATCGATTCACGAGTTTCCGGCTGTGCGCGACGCTACTCGCCGTTTCGCTGACAAATAGTTGAGAGCAGACTCGAAGCCGGCGAAGGAGAGCATACAGGAGTTGTTTTCTGCGGATGCCGTTCTCCCCACAGGTGGACAACGGAGCGAGTCCGAAGAAATACTTACGTAACAGCGGTACGTAGCTGTCGTGACTACCACGCACGTTCGCTTCGCCAGCCTTCTTCACTGACATTAACTCGCGTTGCATTCTCTTCAATCGTGTCGTCTACACGCTTGCGAACCTCGGCTTTTCGCATTTTTTGTGCTCCAACGGCGAGACGGCACTCGCCAACAATGTCAATAATTACTGGCAGATGCAGACGCACAGCATACGCAGTGTACGAAATGCCGGGAACACCCACCACGCCTTGCGATTCCGTTGTTTGATGCTTGCGCAACTCTTCTGCAACGCTTAAACATAGCAGTGAGAGGACGCTTAGTAAGGCACGACAGTCGCAAAACAGGCATGGCTTCGCTCGTGCTTCGACTCTCTGACAAGGGCGGCGCTGCATTGTTCAAAATCCGCCCGATCTCAAGTGTACAGCCATATCCATCGTAAAAAGAGTTTTTGTGTCCCTATTCGTGCTGTACAGCACGCATGCAACACTTTTTCTAGAATGTTCTATGCTTCACACGCCCACTTGCTCATTCTATTATGACATGAATCACTTTGATCGGCAAGTGCCGGGAAATTCAGGGAGGAGATTTAGGCGACCGTGACCGTAATCGCGGTGGTGAAGCACAAGTTCAAACAGAGCAGCGCGCGTCCTGTGTCCGAGTTTGGGGCATTTACTGTGCCCGCTAAATTTAAATCACGTTTTTTTTTTTTTTGAAAAAAAAATGTAGGTGGGTTTGAAGGGAAAATGTGCATATGCTTCGCTCGCATTACGTATTTGGGAAGGCGTGAAAATTTATACCTTGTTTCTCGACTTCGGATATGCATTTCTCAAATATTACTCGTATACTTTGGCGCTAAGTTCACGAAGAGTTGGTTGTCTTCTTTTCTGGTTGTTCTTTATTGACAGTATACAGACGAAAAACAAGCTCTCGCTCCGTTGAAAAAAAAAAAAAGCGACAGGGAAAAAGAACGATGACTACAATTTTTCACGTTATCTGAATTTCATTTCTCGCCACATTTCCTTTATTATTTTTTGTCGTTCTTCTAAGCACTCCACTCCTAAGCAAATCACCTCCCAAGTACCCCACTAATTACCATCGACCCCCTGAAAATAAACATGGGAACACATCGCGATGGCAAACACCAAACGACACAGGGGTTACTAATATTTGAGTAAAGACTTAACTGAACTGTCGGGTCAACCCATCCCGGCTGTGGCGGCTGCATTTCCGATGGAGGCGAAAATGTTGTAGGCCCGTGTACTCAGATTTGGGTGCACGTTAAAGAACCTCAGGTGGTCGAAATTTCCGGAGCCCTCCACTACGGCGTCTCTCATAATCAAATAGTGGTTTTGGCACGTTAAACCCCACAAATTAATCAATCGGGTCAACCCACTGACGTAATGCCGGGGCCTCACGGTCCCGGTAGGTTTATTTTATTTGTTTTCTTTGTCCTTTTATGCTTTGTTACATTTATTACACAATATAAAATATTTCATTGGTCGATCTACTTATGCTCATAACGTTTTCTTTTTTTCATGTGGAGGTGTCACCGAGTCACGAAAGTAGAGACGCTCCGCCGTGACGTGTACATTCCCCTGCGGCAATGTCGACGGGAAATCATTCATCGAGTAGCTGACGCAAGGCAACATCAAAGCTTTTGTTCACCGGCTCCAGAGAAGAACATTGCACCAATTCCTAGTTTATAGAAAAACGCGTGCACGACGATTGCAGGCAGAAAATTTCTCGCTTGTAACCGCAGTTCCCTCGCAAATCTCTTCAGCCTCCACTCGCTGTCTTAATTTGAGCGAACACTTGAGAATCCTAACTGCAAAAGTACAAAGCAAAACCTCTTTATCAGCGTATCAAACATGGCGGATGGAGTTACGAATGAAGCTGACACCCAGGATACCGAAGTAATGGATCTCTTCCGGAAGGGGCTCGAGCAACACGTACGTCACGGCGACCGCGACAAAGATTTTACCGACGTTAACGCTGAAAGCACGCAACGCAAAGGCGCCGAGCTCAGTTACACCGAGAACCTTTCCGAGAAGGATGCTGCCGTGCTACGGCGAATGCTGACAACGGGACCACCCGTGAGGCAGCTCACTTTGTGGCAAATCTCGCTGGCGGCCTTCAAGATCGCCTTCCAAGACCTCGAGGAATGCCCCTCACTGAAAGAAGTCTACTTTCTCCTCATCGACTGCGAAGGCAAGGAGTTGAGCATCAGCGACTCCGGAGTGTTTGGAAACCTGCGAACCTTAGACCTGCGCTGCGACAATGCGGGGAGCGGATTCGCCAAGGACATCGCAAATTACATCCGACAGAACAAGTCGCTGAGAGTGCTGAGCCTTTGGAACTCCTGCGGCGGTGACGAAGGTGCCGCAACCCTCATCGAAGCCCTGGCTGCGAACGACACCCTCAAGAAGCTCACCCTAGCATCGATGGAGCTGTCTCCCGACACCTTGATCGGCTTCGCGAGAATGCTGAAGTCCAACACGACGCTAGAGTTGGTGGACCTCTTTGACGTGTGTCCCGCGCAAAAGGGCAAGCTGTCGCCCTTGTTAGAGCAGGAACTGTGTGCGGATGTCTTCAAGAGGCTGAAGATCCTGTGGCCCCAGGAGCTCCTGCCGGAGCTCACCGCGCTTCTCCGCAAAGGATTGTGCTATACAGACCTTTCAGTCAGTGTGACGTCGACTGTCGAAGAAGAAGTTCTTCGGGAGTTCTTCGACGCGGTGGCCGCGGACAAGACGCTTCGCACGCTTCACTTTTATCCCAGCGAGGACAGCTTCGACGCACTGGCTGAAGGCATTGCGTCCGTAGTAAGGAGAACGACCACGCTTCGAGAAATCTGCAACCTCATGCGAGTGAAAGAGGGCAAAGAGCACCAACTCGTCGCCGTCCTTGAGGCCTTGAAAGAGAACAGTTCCGTTAAGGCGTTCACGATGTACGCCGACCTGTTAAATGCCGAAATAGTAAAATCGCTGTCAGAGTTGCTCGCTGTGAACAGCACGTTGAAGGAGGTTTCCATCTGCGAGTACTGGGGAATCTTGCCCGACCAGGTGGAGACCATTCTGCAAGGTTTGAGAAAGAACTACACCCTGACGAGCCTCATGGTTTCCTGGGACCCCGATGACTCCGATGGAATCGCCGAGATGGAAGAGCTCTTGAAAAGGAACGCTCGTCTACGAAGCAAAACTGCGGAGTGCGCGAGTTCGGGATCTCGTGACGTCAGCGAAGCGAAAGCCGCGGATTGAAAAATTGACTTGACTTTTGACTAAAAGAAAATGCGCGAAATCACCAATCACTAAAATTTTCAAATTTGTAACCATTGTGCGTGTGAGGCCCTGCCGCGAGTAAACAGGTTCACGAACACACATTCGCAGTGAGCATATATGATTAAATATTCCGGAATAACTTCATAATTGAAGTGGCTTTTAAGGTGCATAGCAACACCACCTCCTCTTTTGTTAAGTCGTGACACCGATATGCAGTTGTATCCCGAAAAGCATACGTCAGGGCAGTCATTGGAAAACCAGGATTCGGTGAATGCCGAGACGTCAAATTCGTGATCTAAGTTGTCTAAAAAAGGTTAATAGGATCATGTTTGTTTCTTAAACTTCGCGCGTTAAAGTGGAGCAAAGAAAATTGCTTGCTGCCACGTGGGGCCTTGAGACGCCTAAATGAATCGGCATCATGATAGCATATTTTATTATGTGTAGCCATATGCTTACATGCCAAATAAAAAAAAAGGGGGGGGTTATTCTTAGAGCTTTCTTATGAGATCGCCACCTAACACGGAATCATCCGGAGTTGCTTTCTGACGAAATAGAGCTTTACCATACATCCATCCATTATGAGATCGAGGTCACTGGCTGTATTATTCCCTTTTACTCTGTCGCGTTGACTAAGCCGAACAAATGATTTGCCATCCTTGACCCAGGCGAATGGCTATTCCACTTCTCTTGCCTTTGTTTTCATTTGCCAGAAAAGCCGCTTATTCTCGGCAGTTATCTTTTTTTGTTCTTGTTCTTGTTCACCAATCGCTCGTGGTGCATATCTACTGTGGGGAATTGGAGCCTAGAATTGAGTGATCTTATAAAATAGTACGGAGTTTTAGAATACTGGAGCTTATATAATAGGAAGATCGCAGATTGCCCGAAATTATGCTAATTGATCTAACGCATTTATTTATTTAAATTAAACACTTATTCCTTAAATTAGAGCAGTACGTATATACTGTTGTATACATGTTAGGGTAATAATAATACCGATTAATTAGTCAACCGTTTAGTTTCATTGCTACAGTCCCTGATCGCCGCGCATACCTTGGCACTGGAGAACTTAGAAATAGAGACTCCAAAAGACAAAATTAGTGGCACAGACAAATTCATTACAATACCACGTAAATTTATTTCTAAATGGATTTTTTCATACTGCAGTAAACCACCTGTAGGTCAAAAATAAATGATCTGCTGTTTCCAATGCACTGCTACCGCAAAAACATATTTGCGCTATTACTGTTGTGATGGAAAACTATGCTTTACTTGTTGGTTTCCCCAGCGTGCAGCCGAGAATGACCACTGTAGAAAATCTAGGTGCTCGGCACCCCTCCCCCCCCCCAAACATTTCTCAGTGGGGGGGGGCTCGTGCCCTCTTTGCCGCCCCCCCCCCCCGGCTGATACGCCTATAGTTAGTAGAAATTTCAATTCTGTACCCGGCAACGCAGCCTCGTGATAGCTTAGTTAACGATATCGGCAAAAGTCTCTTCGACGGGAATATAATAAATGGCGATATTGGGTTGAGTGTGTCAGTGCTGTGTCTCCAAAGACTTCCAAAAGCGCCCACCTGCGGAATCGAGTCGCAGTTATATAAGTGGATGATACGGTAAAATCGGTTCACTTATTGACGACTTAGCTAAGGAATCGGCCATTT